>JANHFL010000408.1:0-12370 GCA_032468155.1 Oxyrhabdium leporinum
ATCTATCTATCTATCTATCTATCTATCTATCTATCTATCTATCTATCTATCTATCTATCTATCTATCTATCTCAATCTTTATTGAAGGAAAATTTAGAATCTGTTCATCAAGAAGTCCACAAACAGTGGACCAAAAGAGTGAAGATGGTGGCCATAAGTCTCTTTTTGTTTCTGCATGCAATGTAGACATACTTACAAGAAGGGCATGCCTTTGATTTTAAGTTGTGACTGCCATTTTGATTTTTTTTTTAAATTATACCCCGTCCTTCCTTCAGACATTTCTATTTCCATCACTCTTCTTCAGTCTTTCAAGGAGTTAGCCACACAGTTTTGCAAGTAACTTAAAATATTGTAACAACGAAACAAAACCCTATGATACACAATGAAACTGCACACCTTAAAAATAAATAATGAAAATATCAATGTTCATCAAGGAGAGGAGTATCTTTTGGCTTATATCTTAATGATAAGGGGAATAAATCACTGGTGAATTCAACCAGTTTAACTACCAGTTCGGTGATCGCATGCTTCACCCGAACTGGTCTGAACCGGTAGAATCCCACCTCGAATAAATACCAAGCAAATTTCTCTGTAGACAGGCTTCCTTAAGGGAGAGCCACTACTGCTTAAATTGCAGAGGAGAGATATATAGCCTGACTTGACATGATGATCTCAGAAGATGGACAGGTTTCTTGGGATTACATTAGCTATGTCTGTTCTAAAATGCATGCTGTTAAGTTCAACAGCATTTACTGTCAGATAATTTACTGCTTGGCTGCACCTTTAATTAGATCTTTAGATTCTCCACTAAGACAAGATACCGGGTAGTAATCTAAATCTCCACCAATGTACGAGATTTAGTTGTCTTGTAAATTGTGTGGAGGTGACTTGTCTGTGGACAGAAAGCTGCTGCTGCTGCTGCTGCTGCATGTTTGTGATGGTGTTTTTTTTTTAAAAAAAAAAAATCTGCTATGCATCCTGTAAACAGAAAATTTAGATGTTTACCCAGGTATCTACTCTGCTACTTTGCTATTAGTGGGTAGTGTTCTCCAACTGGCATCTGTAGATGCTGTGGCCATAGTTCCTAAATCCTCAACCAGCACATATATATATATGGGATTTAGTCTACTGGCCAGGCTACCAGGGTCCAGACAACACTATATGATAATTTGGGATCACAATTGTATTTTGGTGGTCTCAGTAATAAGTATCGTATTGCAAGGGAATACTTCCTCTGCCTTCCACTGGCATCATTTTGAAAGCAATTTTAGATGCAGACTCTTTCAGTATGCTTCAAAAACATATTTATAATTCAGAAGTAATAACTGACACCCGCTGACATATATATAGTGCCGTAAAACACTTTTTTTCCACTTTGAAAGTTAACAGTTTTCAAAACTGGAAACCAATTGACACATTTCTAATATTTCAAAGCCCAAACTGAATGCAGTTTGCATCTCATATGTAGCAGCACTAATATGCTTCTGGGAAGTCAACAAAATAAACAATATGGTAGGGAAACAACATTTAAATGAAAAGGGGGAAAATGCTAGACTGTGCTCCCATATGGTTACAGAGAGGCTATAATCTAACAGCTATTATAAACAGAAATCACTGAAGGTTTCTTTTTCTTTTTTTCCTGGTAGAAAGAATGCTGTTAATCCTAAATCACTTTCCCAAAATTATGTGTTGTGAAAATATATCAGAAAATATGTTTGAATTCTTTGCATTTGCTTCAGAATGTAACAGATTGCTAGATAAATTCAACTGCAATATCAGATCATGACCCATTTACAGTTTCTTTTCAACTGGAGAATTAAATAATATTGGTATTGGTATTGGTGTTTCTTGGTATTGCTTTATGGCTAAATGGCAGAATTAAAGAAAACAAACATAAGTAAGTATTGCGCTTCAAACATACTTTAATTTGAATGATAGCTCAACATCCTATTGTGTTACTGAGTGGCAACTACATATGAAAGGACAAAAAAAAATCCTAGGTTGCAAATAAAAGAAAAAGAAAAGGAAGGAAATTATAAAGAAAATAAAATCAGATAGGAAGGCTATCCTTTTCACAGTTCGGTTTCCAACTTATATGCTTCATAGTATAAAGAAAACACAGACATTTTGATCTTCATCAGAATATATTTCTGGGGCTGTGTCATGTTGACTGGGAAAAAGTCTGGCTAGTGAAGAAACCATGATATCCCTATTGTTTCATAATTTCACAAGGCTCTGTCTTTTCTTTTTACAGATCCTCTGTCTTCAAAACCACAAGGTAGACAGTATTGATATCTCTGCCAATTTTGAATGGATTTGTCAGGGTAATGCTAATTTAACAGTTGACCAGTTGCTGTAAGGTTGTAATACTGTTATAATGCTGATGCAACAGTAGCAATGAGTCAGCAGGGCTATTGGACTGCTACTACTTTAGGAGGCTGCAATAATAAAACAGACCTTGTGGGGGCATATTTTTCTGTCTTTCTCTTTCTTTCAGAGTGTGACTCGGGTGCTGAAGGGTTACTGCTTGCTCCTTTATTCAAGGCCTGTATAAAAGTACTTGTATGTATACATGCTTTTTAGGATAAAAACCACTATTTGTAAATACAAACCTGTGTGCTATATTTGCTCCTGGGTTGTCTCACCTAGTCACACTGTGCACTCTGACAGGATTTATACAATATTTTCCCAACTTTATTCTTCAAGACAATGAAGATGTAAGGAATACCACTTCTTTCCTTTACTATGGGAAAATGCTTCTGCTTTCTGTTCATAGTAAAGCAGGCCACAGAAACTCCTGAGTTTCACGTATGTATCCCAGCAAATCCAATGAAGAAGATGCTTCAGCTGGTACCTAAGTCATCTGAACGGGTGTGACGCTTCAAGACTGATTCTGAATTAAACAGAATCAGACAACTGCCTTAGATGGCAGTTCTGGAGAGGCTGCAGAATAAAAAAAGAAAAGAAAAAGGGGTTTATTATCTGACCTCCATTCCCTAAGCTGTCCCACTATTCTAAAAGGTAACGAAGGATGTTACCCCACCAGAGTAAAAATAAAATTCAGCACCAGTTGGGACAGATTCTGGGTGTAAAATAGGTAAGAGATCATTCTATCTTTTACCTCTGACATCAAAATGTCTCAGGATGTTTTTGAAGACATTTTAGTGTATGACAGCCTGAGCTATTCATTCAAGTAGGCAGGTGGGCGATGACAACAGGGACTGAATTCATATGCCTTCTGCTGGTTCTGTTTGTAATGGCTATGAAATGTTAAAATGCCCAAATTTATGTGATCCAGTATCATGAAACCCTTTTTGCTAAGATGCTATCTAATGCTGTTTGAAACAACAGTATAAAAGTCTTACATCTCCTCCATGAAAACTGGAATAAATGCAACGGCTCTTCCATGCTGGTATTCAGACCATGTTATGTACTCTCTAGGATTCTGTTATCACTTAACAACCATGTTACTAACTTACCAACTGCAGTGATTCACTTAACAACTGTGGCAAGAAAGGTTGTAAAATGGGGCAAAATTCACTTAACAAATCTTTCGCTTAGTAACAGAAATTTTGGGTTCATTTGTGGTCATAAGTCGAGGACTACCTGTACTAAATAAAATCAAGATGAGGTCATTGTGAGTTTCTTTTTCATGCTTCTCTCTTTCTTGGGGCTGAGTAGAATCTTTTATGCAAGTGTCGCCTTAATCAAGCACATTAAATCAGAATATTTCAAGACTAACTTAAAAAGAAAAAGCATTTTCTTAAATAAGATGGGGGAGCAAGACAGAGGCAGACAAATTTCATGGGAAAACTGTTCTGAAGGGCTGGGGCTGCTGCTACTGAGAAGTAGCACCTGCTGGTTTGGAGACTCTTTACATCAGGAGTGTCAAAAACACAGCCCGCGGGCCAGATCTGGCCCACAATAGGCCCAGAGTTGTCCCTTGGCCCACCCCAGTCTTGCCTATCCAGTCGGCTGCGATGACCAGGCCATACCCACTCTGGCCCCACAAGGGCAAACAAAATCCTGATACGGCCCACGATGGGATCAAGTTTGACATCCCTGTTTTACATTGTGGTAGTCATAAACTATCAGGTGTTTCCAGCAGTCCTGGAGATAACTACTTTCTGTATAGGTCAAAACTAGTCCTGAAACTGTGCCCAGAAACTGATCAGAAGCCATTGTAAGGCCCAAAACACAAATGTAATATGTTTCCCATGACAGGTGTATGACACAGGGGTCACTATATCCCAATGGTCTCTAAATATAGTCAGTCCCATGTTATCATCCTCCCAGCTACACCAGACAGGAAACACAACAAGATTATTGTAAGGCTACATTAAGAGAATCTTGCAAGTCTGAAACTACAAATTCCCTGCACTCTCTTTTTACTGCTTGATTAGTTGGGGAGAGATCTTATTCCATTGTGGGCTCCCGCTCTTCTCTGATTGTTCCCTAGGCATCATTTCTTCCCCTTCCCCTCTTCCAAGCTCTTTCGTACATTCTCTTACATAAACGGAGTACATCGTAGTACTCTAACTGTGTGGTAATACAGGTGTGAATTGTTATTGGTTAAAGACGGTGGTTAAAAATGCTCAGTGGTTAAAGATGCTGAGCTTGTTAGCTGGAAATCTGGCAGAATGACTTTGAGATCCAAGCGCTGTGCAACGGGGTGAGCTCCTGTCCTTGCCCTAGCTCCTGCCCACCTTGCAGTTTGAAAGCATGCAAATGCAAGTAGATAAATAGGTACCACTTTGATGGGAATATAACAGCATTCTGTTGCCTCGGTGTATAGTCGTGCTGGCCACGTGACCACAGAAGTGTTTTTAGACAACACTGGCTTCCTAGGCTAAGAAATGGAGATGAGCACCATCCCCTAGAGTTGGACGCGACTGGACAAGGGAAACCTTGACTTTGACCTTTATTATTGCAGAGGTCCACTTACTGTCTAGTGTGCGCGCTTTGCTCTGGGATTTGCCAAGAACATGAGAGCTTGTGGGGGGAAATTTGGAGCATTAAAGGGGAGTTTGAACTCTCATCTGGCTGTGTGACCTTCATGCCTTGTCCCGGGTCATCACAAGTGGTATTCCATCTTTGTAAAATGATGAGAGTCGAGGCCAGAAAATGTTGCTTTTTGGTAAGGTTCCAATATGTTTCTCCCCTAAAAATGAGATTGGTTGCTTTGGTAATGTGGCCTGGAAACTAGTAAAAATCAAGTTTTCCCACAGGGCCTCTGAAGTGACTGTTACCATTAATCACTGATAATCACTGTTATATATTGTTTAAGCTGGGTTTTGTATTTCATTTTTGTTTTACGGGTATGTGAGGCTTCATTAGGATTGTTACAATGGATGTCTTTATTTTTTATTCTTTTTTTGAGAGCTGCTGGGAGCCTGGGAGAATCCAACATCATACTAATCCCATGAATAAATAATTGCTAATCTGGCAATTTATGCCCCACCATCATCTCTGATGTACTGTGGTTACCAAAATCCCATCGTTCCTCCTACTTCAAAAAGAAGTTAAAAACTGGAGTTAAAATGGAGTTAAAAACTCAAAATATCTGGTACTGCATGCCAGCTTGGCTTCTGGAAAAGAATTTTAAACTAACTGTAAAGAAAGCTATGAAAGAGCTGTTAAGGGGAGGTTTGGATAAGAGATAACATAGTCCAGAGTTTGAAGAAGCATGAGAAAGAATTTTAAAATAATTATTAGCTTCTGGTATCATCCTAAACCCAAAGTACAGGTAATCTTCGACTTACAGCAGTTCACTTAGTGACCGTTCGAAGTTACAGCAGCACCAGAAAAAGGTGACTTATGACCATTTTTCACACTTATGACTGTAGCAGCATCCACATGGTCATGTGATTTACATTTGGCATTTGACAACTGACTCACATTTATGATGTTTGGAGTTTCCCAGGGTCGTGTGATCCCCTTTGCGACCTTCTGCCAAGCAAAGTCAATGGGAAAGCCTTATTTACTTAACAACCGTGTGACTAATTTAACAACTGCAGTGATTCACTTAACAACTGTGGCAAGAACGATCATAAAACGGGGCAAAATTCACTTAACAAATTTCTCAGCAACATAAATTTTGGGCTCAATTGTGGTGGTAAGTTGAGGAATACCTGTAATCTATGGGACATTGATAGAACAACAAATTAAATGGCTTCATGCATTTTTTCTACTTCAGCTCTTAAATCAACTCTGGAATAAATATTTTCCCTGATTTTCATGCCATTACTGGGCCTGTGAAACTTTTGATGTAAAACACAATCTAATATTCCGTAGAAGAGACCAAGCATTCTGCCAAGCATTCTGCAGTCCCAATATTTCCATCCAGTATTGTCACCACATTAAAATCAATCATTTGACATTCAAAGGGAGATTAATACAACACAGCTTTCTGCAGCAGTGAGTTCTCAATTATTACCCAGTAATAAAGAATTCATATTAATGGGAACAGTTGCCATTTGAGTCCATTATGTCTTTTTCCTAATCACACTGTTTGTTTTCAAACTTCCAATTAACAAGGATCTCTTTTTTAAAAAAAACACCTCTTAATGCTGCCCTTCCAAAAAAAAAAAAGAATCAGAAGTAAGTCCCCAATATATTACCTCAGTTCTGAGCTGGAAAACAAAATTATTATTTTAATCAGATAATGGGTTAGGAAGCACAGTACCGGAGATATTTATAAGTTTGTGGAGAAGATAAGAACCGATTTTTGCTGAAGCTCATGCAGAACATGGCATTTCACTCTATGACTTTAATATTAGGCTAAAAGCCTGAGGCAAATATTCATGTTAGTTTTGTCTCGGGGTAAGAATGAGCCTCTGTTCCTAGGTAACCCCAGTGGTTACAGCCAATTTAGTGGTAGGATAATACTTTTTGCTTGAGAAATCAAAACATGATCCAATCTTGGAGGAAAAACAGAACACAAATGAAGCTAGCTGTTTTTCCGTTTCTCTGCTTGTGTACTCTTCTTGTAAAGTCAGGACTACTAAAATGAACCTCAAATACTACAGAAGAGCCATAATGGCACAGTGGCTAGAATGCAGCATTGCAGGCTAACTGTTCACTGCCAGAAGTTCGATCCTCAACAGGCTCAAGGTTGACTCAGCTTTCCATCCTTCCGAGGTCGGTAAAATGAGGACCCAGATTGTTGGGGTCAATAGGCTGACACTCTAAACTGCTTAGAGGGGGGCTGCAGAGCACTGTGAAGCGGTATATAAGTCTTAAGTGCTATTGTTATAATCTTGAGGTAATGTAAAGGATGTTTCTGAAAAGAGCCCTGAGGAACATTTCTAGTAGCACACGAACAGTGACTTCTAAACAGTTGAGATTTTTGTGTGGTGTGAAATACTACTATCACTACTGTAATTCACCCAAAGTGAAAAATGCTGAGAAACAAGATAAATTATTCTGGAAATGAAAATGGGCCAGGTAGTCATTTCATTCACTGTGTCTCACAATGCCGTTAGGTGCAATTAGGGTCTGCCTAATACTCAGATGTGGTCAGTGAACAGCAGGATCAGCTCTGCTATAAGGTCATAATTGCCAGGGTGTGGAAGAAAATTCTATTTCACCTTCAAAGGGTATCTTCATTTTCCCCGATGCTTGTCTTGTTGCTTGTTTTTCCCTACCTTTTATTTCACTTTTCACTATAGCAACGGAAGTCTATCACTTTGCTCTCAGTTTTCTTATTTATTTATTATTATTTATAAAATCTGTATCTATCATTTTCATTGTTCTGTGAAGTGTGGGAGAGAGAGCATCAGCTATGTACTCTCTGAGATGCAGATTTTCCAGAAAATATTTGAACTGGATTTTTTTCCCTATGCAAATTGAGCATAATTCCAATTAACACATTTACCTCAATATCCAGTATACACAAATATTTGAGCTACATTGTTTGATGTGAAGAAAAAAAATAGCCTTTTTTCCTGAGGTTTGAGGTTTATATGCAAAGAAACCAAAATCTTTGATGTGAGGAAAACAATTATTTTCATTGGAAACATTGCTGGACAATAGACAGTGTATTTTCTACCCCCCAAAATAATCATCATTGCCCAACTAATACCAGATGCTCAGGAGTCCAGTTCTAATAGGGACCAAGACAAAGAGAAAACTCGAAGTGATGCAAAATCCTTAGAGACAAATTTAAAGTTGAAGAAACAAAGAAATGATATTGAGACATCATTTTTTCCTGAATAATCTGTTTGTGTGTTTGTGAAATATCTACATTGCCAAGTTAGGATCAATTCCCACTGGCATACATTGAATAATATTTAAAATAAAATAATCAAACATAATAATTCAAATAATAATACATTAACTTCAAAACCAATAATATACATATTTTTGTAAAAAACAATTAAAATCATCAATTGCTGTTAGATGTTGTCGGTTTATTTTTCTGTTCATTGTTAGATGGCAAACAGGTTGACTACTACTGTATTATTAGGCTTTTTTCTTGAAACAGACTCCAGAGTAAGATATAATTTGAATTTTTGATTGCATTTATTTCATAACAGTTTTATACATAAAATTCTCACCCTTCTCCTTTTGTCTCCATTACCATTCCTTCCCTAAATCCTTGTGGTTGTTGTGTGCTGCAGTGTTTCCTGGACTATGTAGTACTGCATTATAACTAATGCAAATCTTAGAAGTTCCGAAATAATATCAAATATATCTCCAATGCTTACACTTCCACAGAATATCTACCCTCAATGTTTGCAGGAGAACTGTCAAGTGCTGAGGAAATCAAAAGATTCAGGCCGTTTAAGTCTCTACAAGAATCTGAACTACTAACAGTCAAGGGATATTAGCAGGAGTTCAGAAAGGAACTCAAGGGAGGCTGGACTTAGATCTCTTGCAGGCACAAAGGGACTCTTGACTAATAACACCTTTGACCCTCTCCTTTGGGCTCAGCCTGGTCCTCTTCAACAAGAACATCATACCAAGATTTTGTTTGGGTCACTATTTTCAATTTTGAAGTGTCAGCCCTACCAAAAAATGACACTGCAATGGATCTGAGTCACATAAGTCATATTGGGCCTAACTTGTATCTGTGTTGTTCCTTCCTGGAAAGGAAAAAATCAAAGCAATTTTCCTCTTAGCGTTATTACCTCAGTCTTGGTAGATAGCATAGATTTCAAATTATTTGACATCAAGGTGTGTAACAGATGAATAACCAAAGAGAAAACTAATAGTGCTGAATTAAACATTTCTTGCTCCAGCCAAAGCTGTGAGTGTTTTTTGATTAAGGGATGCTTATCTCTCCAATAACACTGTATGGTAAGACAGAAATCTATTCAATTCTGGAAGAGAAAACATAGCAGTATTTTTTTCTAATTCTTCTAGTCTAGTCAACCAGGATTTGGTATTCATTTATAAGGTTGTCGGAGATAACTATTCTGACTTTGCCATTAAACATCTGCATGTTACAAGCTTTTTTTTTTAAACTCTTAGGTAGATCTTAGATTTACTTTCTGATTAACTCATTGCATTACTGTTTTAAGGTATTTCCCATTCTTTGACAGACTAGTGATTCCTGACTATTGATTTACTCAAACACCTTCCTTTCACCTGTGACTTCTGGACTGAAACCTGACTTTATAATTCTTTGATGAAATGGGTAGTGTAGCACAGTAGACAGGATCATGAGAAAAAAAAATGGTAAAATTCTCATTTTAATACAAAACAACTTAATTCATACTTCTCCAATGTATATGCGAATGCAGTTGGTTTCTGTTTTTTAGCAGCCAGCCTCTTGATACAGTTCTCCGATTAAAAAATGTGCACAAATGTCATCATATAAAAAGTGTGAACACAGAGGCATAAAACCTCTTTGATTAGAATAAACTGCAGCTAGCAGTTGGAGGGGAGGGGAGGGGGATCACACCATGATTTCTCTCCTGCCTTTGCAAGGGAGGTTCACTTTTAGACTGTCGTTGTGCAAAGCATGGAAAGGGTGTTTCAGAACATCTGTTAGCACAAGGGAAATTTTCCTTTTGGAAATGTTAGATCAGCCATGTACTTCTAAAGCTTTGGCTGAGCTGCTTCAAGTGTTTTCCGTGACTGTCTATACGTGCATGTTTGCCTTATCAATGTATCATGGCTGTGACATGCACAAGCCGTTGCAGCTGGGGACAATCTTCAAAGCAACTGCACAGCCTTTCCCCCCCAAAATGCGGCTGCTCTTACACTTTTGAACAGGGTGTTCAGGAGATGTGAATGTGCTTTGCAAAGCCTCTCTTGGCCTTGTCTTTCAGGCTGCTTCTGTCAACTAGCTTAGTGTTTTGCATTCAGAAAGAAAAATGGGAAGCTGTAGAAATGAACAGTAAAAATAGTCAGGCATGAAGGAAAAACTTGGTCCTGGATGTGTTAGCTCAACATTACAACAAGCAGTAAGGCTCTTGGGCTGAGCAGATTTGGCTATTAGCTTTGTAGCACACTACAAAGCAGCAGGTCAGCGGTTATAGGAATTGAAACAGTAAAATACTGGGAGCATATCATCCTTGCTCTGTTCTGCTACAACGTGAGTCAACTTGGCTGAGAGCCATGAAGTAGTTGGCACATTTAAAATGCTATAAAAATACTAATATCTGAAGCTGCTCATTATCCAAATCCACTGGGTGTCTCTCTTGTCAGCATAAATCTTTGGACAGAGCACTCCCATTTATCCAAACTTCTAATTATCTCAACTCTTGTGAAACTCTCCCAGGCTATTCCCATGAATGGAGATGAATGAAAGGGTATTTTATGGTCTGCATTTGAGGTCTTCCGAATATCCATTCTAAAATTAAAAGTGCACCATTCTGAGACCGAAAGCAGAAAGCAGGGAAAGGTTCAAGCAAAATTTTGAGAAAGAAATGAGAAAAAGCATAAAGAGTGACTTTTCAGAAGTTCGAGTCAGAAGACTCTGGGGGAAATCCCAAGTAACATGTAGAAAAATTGAAAGCCACCGTCAAAAGGGCTTTTGAGTGATTATGTGAAAGTTTGGGTATAAAATAGAGAACAAAAGGAAAGGTGGATCAGCTGGGTTTATTTCACTGGGTGTAAAATATGCAGATAGAGTAGGAAGATGAATAAAATTACAGGAATTTCTTTCACATTTCTTCTAACATGAAGTCAAAATTTTGGAAGATGATGGGTCTTTTTCGATATCAAAGAATTTCATTGTCTAAAAGTCTAGAAAGGATTTACATATTGCTAACTCAAAGCAGTAAATGGAAAGCTAAAGTCTGTGGAACTCTGCTTTTTTCTTCTCCCCACAATCAGTCTATGGCCAAGTTTGCCCCTTTCCCACAAACCTCTTCCTCTTTTTGTCACTTTTTTTCTATTCTTTCCATGACTCCTCATAACTGGTTTTTTTTCCCAAAAAAAATTCTTCCCCCTCTCCATAATTTTATCTCCCTCTTTCTTACATTCTTATCTTTTTCCATTTATACAGCCACTTTCGCTTTTCCTGGTTTGGGAACTATTGGGTAAAGAATGTTGCTGGTATTTTCAATTCAGGTGATATATTACTGCAGTATTTCTCAACCTGGGCATGTTTAAAATGAGTGGACTTCAACTCAAAGCAAAGCTGGCTAGGGAATTCTGGGAGTTGAGGTCCACCCATCTTAAACTTGCCCAGGTTGAGAACTGCATTACTGGATACTTACTTGGGCCGCCAAGTGGCTGGTGGTTGGGGATTGGTATTATTCTCCATTTCATATCTATAGTGCAATGTCTGGAGGAGACCTGCAGGTGTTCTGGCCTGTCTTGATGTGCAACCTAAGTTGTGTGGAGAAATCTGTCTTTTTTTTACCTCTTGGTAGTGTTCACTCAATTTTGTGAAAGAGATTTTGCTTCTGAGATTGCCATTCTGGTTATTCCATTAGATCTTGAAGATTTTAATATTACATTAATATCATCATGACAATGGATGCCAAGATGGGGGACGGGTCAGTTCTGGTCTTTTGAGTGAAAATATAGAGGCCAGGAGACTGACATTTTCTAAATAATTTTTGGATTGAGAGAATCCAAGAGCTTAAGTTGAAACATAATTTTCCAATTATGCCCCATTTCATAGGCCCATACAAATCAGTGCAAGCTCAACTAAAAGTTGCTGAGTCAGCAACTGAAAAACTGGAAAATAAATCACATTCAATGTGATAATTCCAATAATGTCAGAGAATGAACCTGATTCAATAATTCAAACTGATATGAAAAATTGAATAAATTCAGGTTGGATGTTTGAATTGAATCAAGTCAATTCCAATTTCTGAAATGCCATTTCTTTGTATACATAGAAACACCAATTCAGTCACCTAAAATGACATTATTTGATTAAGGATGACAATTCAGATTAGATATTTAG
>JANHFL010000409.1:0-10055 GCA_032468155.1 Oxyrhabdium leporinum
TGAATCAGCAGAAGTGGCCTGCAGTTCAACACTCTAACCACTGCGCCACCTAGGCTCAGAACACGCAGCCTTGCATCCACAAAAATCTGTTCATGGCAAAAAGCTCTTCAAGAGGAATCAAGCATATTTTCACCTTATGTTACTTTGATGGGAATCTCAAGCCAATCAGCTGCTCTGGTCAAAAGCTATTTTTGGATCTACTTAGGGATACAACATTTTCCTTTCCTGACTTGTGCATCACTGCAGCATGTTGCTTAATATTGCCTAATAACAGAATAAAAAAATGATATTTTTCAGTAGAGGAAACTCTTGGAATCTAGTTGACCAAATGTGAGACTGTGCTCTCCTCTTTTTCATCCACAATAACCATGGAAGAGCAGCTGATGTCAATTAAAGCAAATATCTCTTCAAGGAAAAAAAATAAAAATGAAAATTGGAGCACTAGGGATGGGGGTCAATGACAATTTTTAAAAAATCTAATATCTTTCAGAGGTACCGGTAGGGTAAAATTTATCGATGTAATCATTTGGTAATGATTGGTATTGATATAGTAGAGCTGCTTCTGTGTTTGTGAGTTTTCATAAACCTGTGCCCTTAGGGGCATTGGTGAAAATGGCTAATTATCTCCTGCATCTTCTATTGCCTTAATTTTTTACCCATATGAGGGTCTTTTCAAAAGAGCCAGGCTGCTGTATTGTGTTTCCAGTATAACATTTAAGTTTTGGCTTCATTAGTAGGGGCTCTAATAAAGTAAAGCAGCAAATTCTTGATTAAACTAGTCCTGCTATGTCCGCTCTTCTGACTTTTGGTTGAGAAGTTCCAAAAACATTTTAAACATTAACCCTACATGGACAGCTGCTGGATCTTGGGAGGCTCATTGGGTTCCAACTACAGGAATCCTTTCCTCAGATCTTCTTTGTTTTTATTTTAACATTTCCCTATACTCTTACACCTCATCTCAGCATCAGGTAGCTATTATTTTAATAGTTGGATTTTGTAGACATTGTGTTAGGCCATCATTTACAGAATAAGCAAAGTATCTCCTTTCACGTAGAATATATATAGCTACAGAGTGTGGTTAATGGAATATAACATCTCTGAGCTCCATCCGGTCACCCCGATTCTACCCCAAATTAAGGGATTACAGGGTTGTAAGAAGGGAGTTTAATGGAATGAAACATCTGGATTCATGTGACATGTTAATCCAAGCAAACCACTGTATGGCTTATTGTAAACCAGCCAACATCTTGGCTTGGTGTATACAACAGGAAATTAAAATGTAGATCCATACATCCTCACAGAAGCAAAACCATTGATTATTTGAGAATGCAGTTGTATCGCTGGCACCAGGATAACCTAGTAATACTAAGAAAGATCAATGCATTACAAGACACCAAGGAAATAATCTCCACACAACCAGATTGAAATCTGTGATATCTTTGGTAACCAAAGCAGAGCAGGGTATTTAAAATGTAGGTAACAATTGCTTACCCTCTGTTAAGACATATAGGATTTCCTGCTCAATCTATTTGAGGTTTGTTTTGGATTCCCCCTCTTTAGGGTGGTTAGCATTGTTGTCACATAACTCTTTCTCAGCTTCAAGCTTGTTGAAGAAAGGCCTCAAACTGAAGAACTTCATCCAAGGAACTTTAGTAAAGGACTGAAGAACTTTAGTTCAGAGATTCCTCGTAGTTATAAATCAGCTGGAAGCAATTTTCTTGTAATCCTTTCTTTACTCACGCTTTCCAGGATCCGGTGTTTCTTCCCACTGTTTCCACTCCATGCTTTACCCTCACGTTCTATGGGGCCAGAATAATATCTGTAGTAAACAGTGTTATTTGAGGAATTACTGTGACCCATTTTTCTCTCTCTGTGGCAATAACCATTACTAATATTAACCACTTTTGTTCCTGCATCATTCTTCCAGGAAAATGACCCTTAATATACAGTTAAAAGGCCTTTGGCCCAAAAAAATGATTTCTATCCCATGGGTACAGCATTGCTGAGTTAATATTTACCATATGAACAAGATTCCTGACTAGGATTTGCTTGGCATAGCTACATATTTCTTGCAGATCTGGGTGAGAGCTGTAGGTTAGAAATCATCTTCATTGTACCTGATTGATCGATGTGATCTTTCCATAACAGATCAGAATGTTGGCAGACTGAAACAATTCTTGTGTGGATTTATAAATAATCTCATATAACACACCGGTCTAAACTTAAACTGCCCATGGGAACAACAACTACAGAGAGATTTAAAAAAACTGAGTTCACCTTGATCTTTGTTATGCATGATCTATAGCAGGGAAGCACAACCTTCATGGTTCTACTTAATCTTTTCCTGGCCTTCAGTATTATTGATCATGAAATCCTTCTGGATTACCCAGAAGGATTGGGTCAAACTAGGCACTATATTGGGGGAAGATCAAGCCATATGGCCCTCCATTGTGGGGTGTCATAGTGTTCAATGTTTTCTCATTAAACCTTTACATAAAGCCAAGGGGTGAGGTAATCTGCCAATACAGACAATTATCCTTAACTTTTTGTTGATACTCAGTTTAACATCTCCAATGCAGGCAGAACAGAGTTGCTCTGAAGGCCTTGTCCTGGTGCCTGGAAGTTATTATGGTCTAGAAAGGGATACGCAGGCTTAAATTTAAATGCATCAAGGTCAGAATGTCTAGCTTGGGGGTGGGGGGTGTACTAATAGAATAATAAATTGACTAGTCTACTCTTTCCATGCTACCCAAAACCTGCTGCCTCAGTCAAACTAATGGTAGAAACGTCTCCATTGATGGGAGGCGGGGGTGGTGGTGGTGCTACAAATAGACTTTAATGATGAAATGCAGACTAGATTTCACAAGCTATCCACCCGTGCCATAAACTATAGTTTATAAAACCATAGTAAGTGAATAAATTCAGTGTGTTAAGCACAATCAGATTGACTACATCAAGGTTTAGTATCATGCAAATCAGGGATTTGTCTTCTGTTCCATCACAAACAACGTAGGTGGTCCAACAAATTGAAGCTGGCTATGGAAAACATTCTATGTATTATTAATTAGTGATTATGTGGCCGTTGCCATATTATTATTTAAAATGTTATCAGGAATATAATTTAACTGGAAATATTGATACACTCTCATAGCCTGCCATCAAAATATCTGTCAGCTATACTTTGCAACATGAAACCATTTGTATGTGTTTTCTCAACTGATGATAAAGTGTAATCCTAAAATGGGTGTATGCTCAGAGACAGAGCTATTAGAAGAGATGTGCAGTAATAATTAAACACTGTCTTTTAAATGCAAAGGAGCATACACCTAGAAAGATAAAAACTTAATAGGTTTCTCAAGTAATATTGATGAGATTTGTAAAAGAAAAATTTTAGGAACTGTACTCTGACATTTATTAGTGCTTGGTTTTAATAAGTGAGTCATCGGTGGTTTGTTTATTTGTTTGTTGTTGAGCAGTTGCCAAGGCTCCAGCAATTAAGCAATTAATGTTAACCTTAAGAGAATAAAGACATCTCCATCTCTCTCTCTCTCTCTCTCTCTCTCTCTCTCTCTCTCTCTCTCTCTCTCTCTCTCTCTCTCTCTCTGTCTCTCTCTCTCTCTTTTCCTCCCTCCCCCCCTTCTCTATCTCTGTTTCTCTCTCTCATAAGTGGAATGTAGCACTATGCCACTCCTACTATGTGCTGGATTATACATGCAAGAATTAACAAATGGCTGATTCATTCTTTTTGCTTCTCCTCCCTTCTTACAACATGCATTTATGAAATATTGGAGATTGCTAGTGACTAGTTTAAAAGACAGTACAGATAGTCCTTGACTTACAGCCACAATTAAGCCCAAAATTTATGTTCTTAAGTGAGAATTTGTTAAGTGAATTTTGCCCCAGTTTATGTCATTTCTTGCCATAGTTGTTAAGTGAAACATTGCAGTTGATAAATTAGTAATCTGGTTGTTAAGTGAATTTGGCTTCCCCGTTGATTTTGCTTGCTAAAAGGTTGCCAAAAGTGATTGTGTGACCCTGGGACATAGCAACGATCATAAATATGAATCAATTGTCAAGCATCTGAATTTTGATCACCGGATCATGGGGATGCTGCAAAGGTTATAACTGTGGAAAACGGTCATGTCATTTTTTTCAGTGCCGTTGTAAGTTTGAACGGTCACTAAATGAACTGTTGTAAGTCAAGGACTACCTGTACATGGAATTAGTGCAATTCAACCAATGTTCAAGTTTATGCAAAACCATTACAAGACATTAGCTAATTTTACCTAAACTGTATCTCATCTTTCCACAGTAGGAAAGGGAAGCAGTACTAGCAATGTACCAATGTACCAATGTACTATATTTATTAACATGTAATTGTCTGATGATGTATATCACATATTCTGTATGCCATGCAGTTCTACAAAGCTTTCAATGGACATCAATGCAAGATGGAATAGGTAGAGGCAGGACAGTTTGTTTTAGAGATTTCAGTTTATGCAACATATGAAAAATTCCTGCATAAACGCTTCTAAGAAAATTTGAGAAGGAACTATTCTCAAAATATGACATGATTCTCAAAACAAGAGATGGTGTACTCAGATGGAAAAATACCAAGAGACATGAGAAAAGTATCAGGGTGGGACTAGCCAAATCTTGTCAGAAGTTATAAAAGCATTTTGGAGTCATTCCATAGGAGAAGGTTGTCATGCAACATGAGTTTCCTGCTATAAATCTTCTGGAATTTAAACACCTGGCCAGCTAATAGGTGATTGGATGTGGGCATGTGTGTCTGCTACAGAGTGAAGTGCCGAGTTCAAAAAGTGAGTAATAACATTTGCAAATCTATATTTGCTTCTCCCTGGGTCCTGAGTTTCCAGATAAATAAAAACAAGTAGCATTGAAATTGTTATGAAGACCCTTTTTACATTATTTCATGTTGACACTGTCAGCTATCATAGATAGGACTGGTTAGAACATAGGTTTTTAACCATGATTTGATGAATAAGCCATAGTTGGCTGGACTCAACCATAAAGTACATATTCATGCAAAAAACAAAGCCAAAATCACATAAATCACATTGGATCATTTGTTCTATGTTCATGTGTATACAATATGTGAACTCAACCACTGGCTTTGTAAATATATGTCTTAAGTTCCAAATACAAGAACTTGAGAACAGGATGATTGTGAAGTCTTCTTTTTGGTTCAGTTTGGTTTTTGTATTTTGCTCCACTGGTCTCTAGTATATTTTAATAAGTTGATTTTTTTAGTTATAAGCTGTCTGGAAAAAAATAAATAAATAAGTAAATAAACTTAGAAAGAGATCAATTTTATTTTAGTCTTCCATCTTTGAGTGAGAAGCTGGGGAATTACAATTCCCAACAGCTCCAGCAAGCATGGCTAATGATGAAGCATGCTGGATTTTGCAATTAAGCAACATCTGGAGGGTCAGAAATTCCAAACTGAGAAGCTTATTAGAAGATTTCCAGAGAGGAGGCTAGATAGATCTCCATAGGAAGACAGTAATGGTGACTCATCAAACTGTTCTATGTTTTGGTAGAATAAAACCTCTAGAAATAGTACGTTCAACTGCAGTACTTTGCTGGGAAAAGATTAACTTTTCCCAAATTAAGATCCAAGGCAGCCTTGGATCTCTGCCAGAGGATCAAAATGGAACCACAAGTATATTGACAGTAGAGCAGGTACTTTGAAAGGTACCATGTCTGGAGAAATCTTTGAACACTCCCCCACTTTCTTGGGTGGGCCATATCGATGGTCAAGTGAGCATTCCAGAAGGACTAAGTTGGCAGCAAAAGCTTCATTCCAGCAACTCTGATCTCAAAAACCAACATCTCTATCCCAGGAATTAAACACTATGGAATCCCCAGAAATCAACGTATCCTAATATCCCCCATGGCGCCCACCAGGATCCCCGTTTGGTTTTTTTTTTAAAGTTATTTTTAGTTTTTTAAAAAAGGAAGGAGCAAGTTGAATGTGCTGAAAAGCAATGCCTGTAATGCAGCTGAAATCATACCTTTGGGCTTGCTAAGGTTCACCTGGTATGGCAGGGTATTAATTCACCTGTTGCTAAAGAAGTGTTTGATAGCAAGTGTAACATGCTCATTTGGGGAGTGTGCATACCACATGCTCTCAAAATTCCAAAAATGCTTTCGTCCCCCTGGCTCTCTATTTTTATGTTTATTTATAGCGAAGTAGAATTATTTGCAGCATTTCGTGCATGCCTCCATGAAAGGTGTCCTCGCAGTTCAAGAGGAAACCAGAAGACGATCATGCAAGAGTCTGAAATATCACTGTCTAGCCTCCGTAGCTAAAATATTCCATATTGAAGTTTCCTTTTATAAACACAGCCTGTCTTAGGGACGGTCTGTTGAATACTAAAGTGGGTGTAGAGCCAAATTCAAAGGCTTAGTGCTTGCTGTATATATTATCCACACTGCGAGTCACAAATCCTGCTTCCTTATGAAGTTTTGCAATCTTGTACACGCAGCATAAAATAAGAGTAACAAATTGCAACAGCCAGTGTTCTTTTTTTAATAAGCTACAATGCCCTGGTTTACACATAACACGAAGTAATAAACCATGGTTTATAAACCACGGCAGCAGACATCTCACACAATACCTATATACATTATAGCATAGGATGATACATGAATTCAAACAATCGGTGCACACCGTCCCTGCATATTGATATTTTACACCAAGATTGGTTCTGAATACAGACTTATCAGAAGTATGTAAAATTGATCCAGGCACACAATCTACAAGAAAAGAAACTTTTCTGACACAGTCTTGAGGAAGACATTCGTGTTGAAGAAAGGTCTTGTTTAAGAGAGGCCATTTTGACAGAAGTTGCTTAAGGCAATAAACATCTTCCAACAGAAACCTAGGCTCTGAAAGAAATCCAGTGTTGTGCTTTATTTATTTATTTATTTAGGCAATTATTTATAGACTGCCTGGTTCCACTCAAGACTCAAGGAAGTTTACAGTAGAGAACAACAAGCCAATAAAAGCAATACAGCATCCAACTCAACACAGCCTTTGTACCATGAGCTTCCATACACCCTGTAGAAAGTGGTAGATCATAACCAGGGACATTTTCATTGATGGAAAGCAGAAGTACCAGATAGGGCTGCAAAAAATCCAAAGGACCACTAGAGACCCCAGATGCTGTCTATCATCAGATCTTTGAAACCCAGATGGGATAAACCTATTGAAAACTCACTGGTTTCTAGGTGGGCTCAGTCAAGAAATGGACACCTGGGGAGCCGATAATGTTCTTTTGTTGCAAGCAGATTTCGTGAAAACCTAGCAGGCTTTCTTTCTGCCCCATTTTATATCCCTCCCATATGAACTTGGGGTGACTTTATTTTTCACACTTTTTTTCTTTTTTCAAGCTGAATGATATTTTCTGAGAGTCATCCTGCCCCACAATGGTGCCGTCATTGCATTCCCATTCCCAAGACGAGGTCTCCATTCCTGCACATTGGGTGACCTTAAACCAGTCACTCTCCCAATTTAATCCATTTTACAGGGTTGTTGTGATAAAAGTGGAGATATAAATCCAACAAACATAGAAATAGTCCTTGACTTAGAACAATTCACTTAGTGACCACTTGGAGTTACAACAGCACTGAAAAACATAACTTAGAACTGATCCTCATAATTAACAACCATTGCAGCATCCGAAGGGTCCTGTGAGCAAAATTCAGGCTCACAATTGGCAACTAGTTTGTATGTGTCGCAAGTTGCTGCATCCCGGGATGATACGATCATCATTTGCAACTGTCCTAGCTGGCTTTATAACAAGCAAAGTTACTGGGCGAAGCCACACTGACTGCACAATTCGCTTAACAACTGCAGGGATTGACTTAATAACTGTGGCAACACAAGTCACAAAATCAAGCTTGACTCACTTAATGAGCAACTTGCTTAGCAACCAAAGTTCTGGTTCCAACTGTGATTGTAAGTTGAATACTGCCTCTACAAACAAATAAAAGACATTGTCCTCAACTCTCATATGAGGTAGCAGTTCCTAAGCTGATGGCAAGACATCATTTGTGTTTCAACACTGCTGATGCACTTTATAGGCTGTTTGTGGAATGTCTACTGTCTAGCCCAGCGGTGTCAAACTCAAGGCCCATGGGTCAGATCCAGTCCATGGGGTGCTTAAATCTGGCCCGCGGGCCTGCCCTGGAAATAGCAAAAGACTGGCCCGCGGTGCCTCTGGCAGCCAAAACGGGAGAGTGGGGGGTGGGCCGCACACAGGTCTCCTGTGCCCCATTTTTGGCCTGGACGGTTTTCCTCCCATGCCCCATTTTTGACTTTGCCGGCCAAACTCTGCTGGCCTCCTGTAGCACTCTGCCCCGTTTGGGCTGGCAGGATGTTGCAGGAGGCGTCTGTCCCGTCCTGCCCCCTCCACCACCCCTGGCCCTGCCCACAGAGAAGAACTACAATGCTGATCCTCGAAGAAATCCAGTTTGACACCGCTGGTCTACCCATTCAAAAGGATGAAGGAGACATCTAGAACAGTTGTTATTTTGTAAAACAGACCAATATGTATTTCTGGTGGAAAATTGACCATGTAAAATGCTATCCAAATCTTCTTTGTTATTTTTAGCTCTTTAGGGTAGAATCTGCCTCCCTTTTTGAAAGGAAAGGAGATGTTGGTTTTAGGTATATGCAATGAGTTTCTCTATGCTCTGGAAACAACTACAGGTAATCCTGGACTTATGTCCACGATTGAGCCCAGAATTTATGTTGCTCAGTGAGAAATTTGTTAAATGAGTTTTGCCCCATTTTACAACTTTTCTCGCCATATTTGTTAAGTGAATCACCGCAGTTGTTAAATTAGTAACACGGTTGTTAAATGAATTTGGTTTCCCTGTTGACTTCGCTTGTCAGAACGTCGCAAAAGAGGATTGCATGACTCCACAACCGGCATAAACATGAATCAGTTGTCAAGCATCCCAATGTAAATCACATGATCACGGGGATGCTGCAACGGTTGTAAGTGTGGAAAAAATGGTCATGTCACTTTTTCCAGTGCCGTAACTTTGAATGGTCGCTAAATGAATTGTTGTAAGTCAAGGACTACCTGCATTTTTTACCAATCTCTGCTAGTGAAGGAAGTCTTCCAATTTGTGCCTCTCAAGAAAGTTCATTCTTAAAAAAGTTATGCTTCGGTTTGTCATTATATGCCAAATGTGTTTTTCCAATCATTTTAGGAATAAGTTACTATGACTATTATTATTTGAAAACCAAGAGTCAGGCCGTTATTTTTAAAGCCCAGAGACATAATCCTGGCCATCCTGTCAAAGCATTAGAAGTATAAAGATCACCTAAGAACAAATGTAATGATGATGGAAGAGTTTTATGTTGAATCCCTTTCCTATTGTCAAAGGGACAAAGTAACCCACTCTATTTTTAGCCAAAGAATGAGTGAAGTATAACTTAACTTTTTTTCTTTCTTTCAGGAACAGTTTAAAGGCAAAAAGTGGCTGATTACAAAAAAAGCTGTGGGGATGATGGGGAACATAAAAACATAAGTTTACTAAGGAATAGTTTGTAAAGATTCTCAATCATCCAGGTCATGGTTGTCCCAAAGTTTCTTTTTCAGGAGGCAACTGGACTTTCTTGGTTTTTTTTCTTTTGAAGACATTTTGCTTCTCATCCAAGAAGCTTCTTCAGCTCTGACAGGATAGTGGGTAATGGGTGGAAGGAAGGACCCTATCCTGTCAGAACCAAAGAAGCTTCTTGGGTGAGAAGCGAAATGTCTTCAAAAGAAAGTCCAGTTGCCTCCTAAAAAAAAAAGCACCTTTGGGACAACCATGACTGAGAATTTCTACAGACTTTTAGTTATACAATTTGGGATGAACGCCCTTTGAATGGTGTGGGAGTAGGAATGGATTTCCAGAGGAAAAGTTGCCCACTACAGGAACCATTTGCAGTATTCAGGTGACCCTGAGGACACAGATAAACCTCCAAGTGCTTCAACGACCCTCTCAAAGGATGCAAATGACCAGCTGTCTGC
>JANHFL010000409.1:10155-41727 GCA_032468155.1 Oxyrhabdium leporinum
AGCTGTAAACCGCCCCGAGTCTTCGGAATGGGGCGGTATATAAATGTGAAAATAAATAAATAAATAAATAAATATTTACCTGTCACCTTCGGCAATGTAGACAGCTTTATATTTTCCACTTAGGTCAGGGTGAGCTAAATCATACTGTGTACCTAGTATGAAACGGTTGCCTTCATATTTGTAGGTGGATACACCTAGAAAGGAAAGGTTTCATATGGGTGAAATCGCATTTCACAAATTTAGGGTGATGCATACACTGACTTTTGCACAGTGTCCTTGACAATATATATATACTGTTGGCTTAACCATTACCTTCAATTAATAGAACATTTTCTTTTTTACTGCTAATTCTTTGGTTCTAAAAAAGCTGTTGTAACAACACGCATACAGCAAAACTAGTATCATGAATACAGAATTAATCATTACTTCCCTGGTCTAATCTCTTTCCACCCATATATAAAATCCAGATGGGTTTCAAACTCCCCCCCCCCCCAAGAACTCCCTCATTACTCTGCCTCATCTTACCTATGTAACATTTTAAAGTAGCAGAAGTTCCTTCAATTCACTTATCTTAAATTCCAATCAATTATATCTAATTCAAAAATAAAATAATATAGAATATAACACAGATATACTTACCATCTAAATTGTATTCCAGAAATTGCAGCGGTGAATTTGCAGTAAAGTCAATGGAATGTTCAAAGGCATCCTGGGTGTTTTTCAGATCTGTTTTCCAGGTAGCACTATACAATGGGGAAGTGACCTTGAGAGAACTAGACAAAGCTCCAAATTTGGGGAAGTAAATTCCGGCAGGTAAAGTAAATGTGAAAGCTGGTATTTCAATCTGCTGTTGAGGGATTGTAATTGTTGGCAAATCAAAGTCAGCTATCTTGTTGGTTGCTGCATTCAGATCCACATTTATGTTGCCAAGAGAAAGTGTCTTCGGAAGAGTAAATTGGGGTATTGTTACAAGGTACTTGGGAACGGTCAACTCAAAGTATGGAATTTTATTTTGTTCCAGATTGTTGTATTTGGTTATTACATTAAATTGGGGAAACTGTATTTTTGGTAGCAGAGGAAGGTTGATATCAAATGATTCACTAACGAACTTTTCAGGGACTTTAAACTCACGTAGAACAATGGTGTAAGATGGATTGTCAGGACTTTTTGCTTGAATTTCAGGAATCATGATTGCAAATTCATCTGCCAGTTGATTGACATTTATAGGGAAAAAATATCCATCTTGATTTTTTGTGTATACTATTTTTGTAGATGCATTTAGGTATTGCTTCTCTTCCGGTCTAGTGGTCAGATCTAATTTTAAGATGTGCCATAAACTCCTTTCATAAACTGGCAATATAACTTCTCTGAGGAAACGGATGTGTCCTCCCAAAGATGCTGACAAGCCAACTCGAGCTTCTACATTATCATTTGCTAACTCCAAGTTATGTCCAAGGAAAATATTAAGGATTTGGCCTTCACTCTTCCAGCTAATTTTTTGATTTCCATTATTAACAGTCAGTGAAAATGCTTGATTAACAGAAGTCTCATCAAGGAGATTATTTGGCTGGGCAACTTGTATCTGAAGACTTGCTGACATAATACCAGAAGCTAGTTCCAGAGTTACTTTGCAGATCTGATTTCCTCTAGTTCTAAGTAATGGGAAATAATTTAGATAGTTTTCTCCACTATGGTCCCATAATGCATAAACACGATCGGTAGATGCTTCAATGGCAACATTTTCTTTTGCATCAAAATTCCAGAAGTCCTCAGAATTTGAACTAGTCTCAAATTTCATACCTGATCTAATACCTTTAGAATTTAAATAAGTATTTGCTTCATGAACCAACTTCCCAGAAAATGATTTTCCTTTGTAAAATTCACCATTGATAAAACCATTGGTTGATGTTTCAGCTGATATATAAGATATAATACTTTCTAGCTTAGCCTGGTGGACAACTTTTCCTTTAGCATTGACATAATTGTTATCAATATCATAATTTAAATTAATTTTTGAAGATATTATTGGTATTGTTTTGGCATTTCCTTTAAGCTCCTGTCCATAATTTAGTTTCAAGGATGGTGCAGTAATCTTTGCTGTGGTTACCACTAAAGCTTCTATGTTTTTCTTTGTGAAACTGATAGTGCTGTCATGATTTCCTTCTATAAATTTGTTTTTCAGGGATAATGCAGTTGCTAGTTTCAGACCTCTCTTCCTAGTGATGCTTGTTGTTCCAGCCAACTGATACTGTAGGGCATCAATCACAGAAGTGGAGGAGGAACTCAATCGGGCAATAATATCCGACTGGTTAAAAAAGCCAGCATTTGTATTCAGGGTAATTACGCTAGATTTAAATGAGAAATCATAGGTAATATTTCCAAAGGCTGGAATGTAGATCTGGTTTGGCAGTGGGCTTACTCGATAGTTGGGTAACTTCAGTGTTCTCAGGCCTTGGGGAATACGAAGAACTGGTAGCTCCAGGGATGGAAGAACTATGGTATATGATGGCATTGAAAATCCGACAAATGGAACAGTGAAACCCGGGGTGCTCATTTCTTTTGGAAGCACATAGCCAAAGGTTGGAAGCTCTGCTGTGAAGGGAGAGACTTCGATATTTAGCACAGGAATGGTGTAGCTTGGAATCTTGAAGATTTGCGGACTTTGGTTTACTGAAGTATCCACTTTGTATTTATCAAATTTGAGCTTGGCTTGGTTGTAGGATTCTGTCAGAAACGCTAAAGTATGGTCTCTATTTCTTTCAAAAAGTTTGTTGAAGTTCACGATGTGATAATTGAGTGTTTTGTGTACTCCCTCTAAAGGAATTGGAAAGGAGTGTACATCTTTGTTCTTCTTGTACTGAAGTTTTACATTTAAATCAAATGATTGTTTTGGAGTTTTCAGTAACCCTTTCAGCCCCGTGTCTTCCCACAGAGAGTATTCTTGCACTCGGGGTGTCTTGATATCAATGTAGGGAACATATTGTTCAGGAAATGAAATAGGAATATTTAGGAATTCCAAGTTAGCATCACCATTCATGGATATAACAGCTTCAGCACTATCTTCATTATTACCAGCAGACAAGGTGTGAGTGTATCTATATTGGTTAAATCTTCCCTCAGCTACCCAGCTAATTTGCTGAGTAGAAGGACTGAGCACCAAGCCGTAGTTATTTACAGACTCAATTTTTCCAACTACTTTGAACGGGAGGATAACTTTTAAATTCATATTGTTATTAGTTAATGCTTTAATTTCAAATGGTTGCATTGCAAAGGACAAGTTATTATTTATTACCCCGGAGATGCGTCCAATCAGCTTAGCGTTGTGTGTACTAGACAGTTCCATTTTCAGCTGTACGAGGTTCCCTGTGCCTTGCACATTTAAAACACTCTGTCCAAGTTGTGGAGACTCAATTGTAGACTCCACCTGAAGCTCTGAAGAACTTGGCAAGTTGTATTGATACAGCACTCTTTGGTTGACTTTTAGGTACTTAGCATTTATCCTGTTTTCTGCTACAAAGGCAGCTATGGACCTCTCTATGGAGAAACTGACTTTTGATTCGTGGGTTCCTTCATCCGAGTAGCCATGAGCAGTCCATTTCCAGTCCCCTTTACCAGTGGAAGTAACTGATACGTGTCCAGCTTCCAATGCTGTTTTTATTTCATTGCTTAATTCAGCTTGGCTAGTGAATTGGGCCTTTGGAATGTTGAGCCTATGTGTGTAAAGGGTCTTGCTGTCCATGGAAACAATCTTGTTCAGGTTGACTGTTAATTTGTTGTGCAGTTCTATAACATTACGTGTAGTCCGGAAGCTGGCTGTTGTTTCAGCGTTTCCTTGAACAGATGCTGTCAAAAACACGACTTCACTTCCATGATCGGCTTTAAGGTACAGGTGGGTGAACTTCAGGTTTTCTTTTAGGATTAACTTTTTCATCTCAGGTGCCAAAAGGCGAGTATTTGCAGTGATGGTGAAAGCAAGATAGTCAATGTTGGATACTGCTATAGCCGAAAGAGAGGCTACAAATTCTGGGCTGTGGGCATGAGCTGTTACATTCTGAAAACCAGCATTAGTAGTCAGCGTGAAGAAGGGAGAAGCAATTCTGCAAGTACCAGACAGCTTTCCAAATGTAGGGACAGTTACAGTATATGGGATACGCGGCAACTGGAATTCCGGAATCTTTATATCTGGAAATTGAAATTCGTTCAAGTTCAGCTTTGGAATCAATAATTCGGGTATTTGTAACTGGGGCAAATTCATTTCAGGTAAAGAAAAGTCTGAAAAGTAAAGATCCTTGATTTTCATTTCTTGAAAGTATGCATCAGTTGCTGGCAGCTGAAAGTCGCTTGTCATTAATTGATCTATTATCCTCACAATATTCAGTTTTATTTCATTAAAATCAATTGTATAGGAGGGAACTTCAATAATGTTTAGTATGATAAATTTAGGAGTAGTAAATCTAGCTGGGATTTTGATTTCATTTAATTTCTTGAAATTTATCTGATAAGAAGGTATATGAAGGTCTGTTAGTGGAATAATAAAATCTGGAGTTTGAAATGTTGCATCCTTTAAGGCTCGGAGACTAACTTCAAAAGCTGGTATGTTGATTATGCCTAGCCTGATGGCAGGAACGATAAAACCAGTTTCAACAAAGTGGTTCAGATGGTCAGCCATTTTTACATTGTATTTCTCTGCTAAAACACTAATCTTCTTTGAGGTAATGTCCCATTTCTCAACTAGATAGGAGACTACAGTCCTGTACAGCTGGCTTGCTTTCTGAAGGTAACGTTGGCATTCTGCTGGAATGTCCATTTGGTAAATTCTTTGGCGTGCATCTTCCAGGAAATCAAAGATTTTACTTTTCAATTCCTCTATTGCTGTAGAGCTTAGAAGATCATTGAACCAGTTCACTGTTGCAGCAAGTCTACCCTCTTTCAATTTCTCCATGTATTGAGAAGCCACGGCATAGACCTCTTTGAGATATTGTTTCACAGCTTCTATTTTTTGTGGCAGCTCCAAAGCATTAATTTCATCGTTGATTTTTTGAGTTGCCTGCCGAATTTCATGGTTTAGTTCATCTACAAATTTGTTGTAATCGAAGGACTTCAGCTTCTTTATTGCAGAATCAAGGAAGTCATTGATGTCTTCCACTAGCTTTTTATAATCCAATGTTTGGAGCTTCTTAATGGCATCATCGATAAACTTCAAAATTTGATTGAAGAATGGTTTTATGTCAATTTTTTTCAATGTGATGGTTAACCGCTGAACTGTTTCTGAGATTTTCTGTTGTTTATATAATTCTATCACCTTATCCATGAGAATTTTGGCCTGCTCATCAACATTATACTTTACAATAAGTTTATGCATGTGGACTCTGAATGCATTGATCTTTTCAGATATTTCATAATCTTCCATAAAATTTAGAAGGATGTCTTTGATTTGTATAAGGAGTTGGTTTATTTTTTCAAACGGAAATTTCACTTTTAACTTTTCTATAAGCATTTCAGTATCAATTGCCTCTATCTGCTGCTTCAAAGTTTCTGCAATATGTTGGGCATCGAAATTCTGAATCTGACTCTTCAGTTGATCAAGTTTTTCTTCTATCTGAGTTCTGATTTTGTACGTGGCATCCACATTTTGAACCCAAGCAGCAGCATTGCTTCCTATCTGGCTAGGGTCATACTGAGAAATAAAAGACTGGAGTTGCTGAATTGTGTTGATCATGGTCACGCTGATTTCATATTGCTTATCTAGAACTTTTATTTTTTCAACAATTTGCTCAATAAGTTGCATGATAGCTGGTCTTAAGTCATAATTCTCCTTCATATACTTTTCAGTTTCAGTCAGAAATACTTGCAGCTGAGTCAAAACATTTAGCAGATTAGCTTTAGCATTCTCCAATGTGTTTTGAAGATCATCAATTGTTATGCTATAATCTTTTGTGAAGGCATCCAGATTCTCTTTCAGTTTATTCACTTTACTTTCCAAATTGAAAGAGTTCACGTAGTCATTCACTTGCCGGGGAAACTTATCTAATGCTGTTTTGTATTTTCTCATAAGCTGATCTATATTTATGCTCTTTAGGTTCTTCTGGATGGACTTCATTGCAGTTAAGATGGAACGCCTGAATTGCTCATAATATGCTGGAAGTCTTTCCAAGAAAGGTAGATTGACGACATGCACATCTTTATTTTTATCATATTTGAGAGAAAGAGAGAGGCCAAATTCTTGAGGCTCGGCTATGTTTTCTCTTAAACCCAGGGTATCAATTAGATTAAGTCTTTCGTTGTTTGTGAATGGTATCATCATAGGAAAGTCTAGCACAGAAAGGTCAGCTAAAGTTTGTCCAGTCAACTCCACACCGATATTTTCAGCATTATTAAACACGTTAATGTCTTGGGTGTATACGTGATTATTCAGCTGACTCTTTGTTTTCCAAGCGCTGCTTTGTTCAGATGGAGTTAAAACAACAGTGACTTTGCTATCTAGTCCAGTATTATATCTTTCCCCAGAATTGATGTTGTGGTTGGTTGATCCCTGGTAATCATGGGAAAAGACAAACGCAAGAGGTTCTGCTTTCAGCAGGAATTTGCTGTACAGTCGACCAGACTGTTCTCCCCAAAGAGCAAAGCGTCCATCTCCATTAGTATGCATATCCAAAGTGATAGTAAAGGGGGCAGCCACAGACCGTATTTCATTAGAAAAGGTTAAGAATTTGGAGTCACAGTTTGTGTTGACACTGATTGTAGAAGAGAGTCCTGCAATGTTTAAGTTAACTTTGTGGGTAAGGGCTGCACCCTGAATGCTCGCAGCTGTGTCTGTCTTCATATGTGTAGTCAGATCCTCATAAGTAAAGATATAGGTATGCTTTATCTCATTGCCACTGTAAGCGCCTTTAATATTACCATCCAGATTTACCTTGAAAAGCTCAAGCTGCAAGCGGGCTTTGTTGTTTACATTGGCACTGCTGTATTTCAAATCGTTGTTCAGGTTGGCTGTGAGGGAAGAGGGCTGTAGTTGCAGGTCCACGTGATGTTTGTGGGATATCTCTGGATTAAGAGTGTGATCCAAATTTGAAACGTAAGTCAAGGACAACCCTACGGTGTTCAGCTCATGGGTGTGTTCAAACTTCATTTGTTTGTATGATCCTGTCAGACTATTTGAAAATCGGAGTTCTCCATTATTTACTCTGAAGTTCAAAATGTTTTTGCTGTCCACATCCAAAATGCTCCCTTGATATGTGCTCAACAGTGCTATTTCTGTGAGGGCTAGTTTCCCGTCCAAGCTGAATCTTGCATTGTGTATCCCCGATCGCCCGTTGGTATCAATCTTCACAGAAGCACCAGATGTGCCAATTCGTGCATTCAGTTCATTCTGAAAGACCAGTAAGAGAAGCTGCAATTTTGTTGTTGCGCTGGTCACCAATCCATCCTGCTTAATAGTTAGA
The DNA here is from genome assembly GCA_032468155.1 of Oxyrhabdium leporinum. NCBI lineage: Eukaryota > Metazoa > Chordata > Lepidosauria > Squamata > Cyclocoridae > Oxyrhabdium > Oxyrhabdium leporinum. Next base: position 17,598 of record JANHFL010000409.1, read on the forward strand.
GCAGACTTATGTTCTGCTTTGTTTCTTTTATTTTCCAATGAGAAGTCACTGATGAGTTCAAGGCCTTGATTATTAACAGAGCCTGAGACCAGGGCATAATATACATTTTCAAAGTAAGTGGCCTGTAAGTCGGAACGAAGGATAGCCTGTTGCTTGTCTAAAGTTAAATCAAACTTATTGATTGTTGCAAAGTTTGGATAGGTTCCAATTGCCTGTGATGACAGTTTCAGCTGGCTGTTTTGGTACTTTAAGGAAACCTCATTAGTCAGAATGTAATTCTGTATGTTTGTGGTAGAGGAGAGTGTCCATGCATCCGCAGTAATTTTTTGAACCATCTGGTTAGTAGCCATGAACAAGGAAGAATCGAACTTCAGGGTGGAATCCCATACCAAATTGAAATTATTCTTATCAGAGGTGGTAGATTGTAAGTAGGTGGCTTTGGCAAACATTGTAGCAACCTTCAATTGCCCTTCTAAATTGGTAACACCAATATGTGAGTGGTCATCGTCAGTGCAATCCTGATGGGCAGACAAGGAAAACATAAGTCCGAGGGGGCTGGAAGCCTCCAACGTCAGGGTATTTTTGACAGTGGGAATGAGTCCATATTTGTTGACCTTGCTGAATTTAAAATTGGAATTGAGGAGGCTGTGACGGAATGAGTTTTCACAATCATAGGTAAGTCCGTTTCTGTCATAACTTGCTTCTCCCTGACCTGAAATGAAATGGGGGGGGGGGGGGAGAGAAACATTAGTAACTTTAAGACGTTAAGTAACTTGAGCTATTATGATTTTTAAATGATTGCTCTCCTCATTCATCGTTCATGAATTCTGCAATCCAGATATCTAAAATGCAAGAAGTATGCTTGTATACTTGAAAGTAAATCCTGCTGTATTTAACGGGACCCTTTCTCCGAGTAAGTGCGCACAGGGACTGACTTGAACAGGGCTATTTCCCCCCCCCCTTTGACCTGTAGTGACTACACAGAGATGCAGTTTATTTGGCAAAATTTTCAGAAGTGGTTTCAAGTGGTTTCATTGCGGACTCATTGCGTGCCAAGCGTCTGGTCTAAATAAATCATTTTTTTGGGGGGGGGGAGGGGTGTGTGTGTTCCAGAGTGAGTAAGCGTCTGTTTTTGTTTAGGTCCAAAGCTTGGACCTTTGAGAATTGTCCTCTTTCTAAGGCTCAGAAGTAATGACTGAGCAAACATTACGCAGCTGCCCTTTGTGTCTGAGGCAGGATTAGAACTTGTGCTTCCCTACTCCAAGTCTAGCACCTTAACCATTAGATCCAAACTAGCTTGCTGAGTGGGATTTATTACAGATTATATTTATAGTAAGTTATTTGGGCATTATTCTTATTTATGCAATTTCCATTGTCATATATAAAATTTCCATATCCACAATGGCAGCATACTGTCCGGGTACAATCTCTTTTAAATACAAATATCAAACCTTATACACACATTCATTATAACCATTATTCACTCAATCTATTCACCATAATTTTCACTTATCTTTGTTAAACAGTTTCCATTATTTAATTAAACACTCTGTTCAGTTTTATCATATAGTTAATTAATATCAGACCTTATTATTCTTTTTTTAAAAGGCATGCAAGGATTGCTTAGAAGTTTCACTGAAAACTTAACAATAATGTTAATTTAATTCACGTATGTATGTATGGGCCCAGTTATAATTTGTTTGACATTTTAGCATGTGGGACTGACATGGGTATTAGCTGTAGCAAATTACAGATGAAAACAACTTCCTTTTAAATCTATAGCATTTTCTTTTTCTCAAAATACAACATTTTCAAACCTGGTGTTCATATCTTGAGATAGAAATACTTTTGCATGACTTCTTTTATAAACGTATAGGAGCAAGTTAGCTATTGCAGCATATAGCTGGGCACTGGAAATGAAAGTTCAAGCGATGTTATATCATAAATAGTGAGCCAGGTTTGAATTTTGAACCTCCAAATTTAAGGACATTCTTGCCTCTTTATCAAATTCAAGTATTATTTGAAACCAGAGGAAGGCAGTCTGAGGCCCGAAAGATGTTGCTGAAAACAGCATTCATAATCCAGCCACAAACCGGAGGTGAGAAGAAATGCAGAAATTATGGGAACTTCAGCTGAGTAACATTCTGCATAACTGTCCCATTCTCTTGCCCAGACTGAACTGCAGTTGTAGATAAACATTAGCAAGGAAGCGTCCTAGTTCCAGCATAAGATACAAGCAGAAGAACACAAATTTTCATTTTCAACCAACTGCAATTTATCCTATCTAAACTGGCCAAGATTTGAAATCATTTTGAAATTTTGATTTCTGATCCTGGTTTGTTTTATTAAACCATTGGTTAAAACTAATGTGGATTCAGGCATATAGCAAGAAAGGCATCATTAGTAGGAAATGAGGTGGAAAGATCTGATTGTCTCCTTGCTACTGTATCAGAACAGAAGGAAACTTGAGGTTCGTATTGTGACATGAACAATATGATCGTTCTCAACTTGCTTTCATTTAGATGTATTCGATTACTACTGCCAAATTCTTGTGAGAAGTTTTATATCAGAATAAAAACTGTATGTTCCCAAGAATAAACATAATAAATAACATACCTACACAAAATACACACATACACACGCCCCTCAAGTATCACACTAGAATCAGCACATAGACACTTCTACACCCAGGAAAGCTCCCCTATAGAACAGTGTCGCTGTACCCCATTTCTCTGCATCTGCCTCTAAAAACAAAGTCTTTGCTTTTAGGAATAATATTTCTTCTTTCCTTACAGCTGTCTGGATCTCATTTTTATTTATTCTTGCACAAGCCTGGCTCCAGTTGGAATCCCAAATTATTTTTCTGACCTTCTCAATCATTGTGCTCACTGGAATTTAAAATACAGTGAGGGCACCAGTACGAGGAAGACTACACAATGCCAGGTGACCTTGGGCAGACACAAGTTCTCAAAGCCTCCATCTCTCTTGCATGATAGTAACTTCTGATTCAGAACCTTGCTCCAAAATTAGACATAAGATTGTGCAATACTTTATCATAAGAATATTGTATTGTATGTGTGTTTTTTTTAGTGTCACACTTAATATGCTTTTTTTTTAAAAAAAAAAAAGACAATCAGTGTTTATGCAAATATGCCAGCCAGGCTGCTGGAATTCTCTGCATGAGCAATCATGTTGAGTTTATTTTCAGAAACCAATAATAAAATAGTAAGAATTATTATACTTGGGGAGAGGCTCACTAAATTAAACTGGGTAATCATAAAACATTAAAACCATTCATATTGATTTTTTGTGTTCAGAGCAAAGAGTTTGTGACTTTTGAAAATGCAGGAAAACACAACAGATGCTTGTCCCAAAGGTGCTTTTTCAGGAGGCAACTGGACTTTCTTGTTTTTTTTGCTTTTGAAGATGTTTCACTTCTCATCCAAGAAGCTTCTTCAGCTCTGACAGGATAGTGGGGAATGGAAGGATTTGGGATGAACACCCTTCGAGTCATGTGGGAGTAGGAATGGATTTCCAGAGAGAGGGGGAATTGCAGACTATAAGGAACCATTAGTACTATTCTGGTGACCCTGAGGACACAGATAAACCTCCAAGTGCTTCAACGACCCTCTCAAAGGATGCAAATGACCAGCTGTCTGCAAGGAATATAAATCCTTCCATCCCCCACTATCCTGTCAGAGCTGAAGAAACTTCTTGGTTCGGAAGCAAAACATCTTCAAAAGAAAAAACAAGAAAGTCCAGTTGCCTCCTGAAAAAGCACCTTTGAGATTACTAATGAATAGTATTTCCAAAAATCATGTCGACAAAATAGCATCAGGTTAATCCTTAGATCAAAGCCATAAATACCAGCAAAAGCTTGATAAATATCAAATGCAATATTGCTGCTTGAGAGATCAGCTCTGTTTCTCTGTATGATTGGGTTATTACATCACACTGATGCATAACACAGTTTAATTTACGATCATACAGAGCTAATCATGGCTAATGTCTCCTGTGTTCCTAGATCCTTGTTGCACCAACCAGACTTAACTTTAGCTTGGTTCACATGCTATTCCATGCTATGATTTGTTTAATCATGGTTTGTTGATTAAGTCACAATAGCTGCACTGATACATTATGTCATTGTGGTTTCTTCAAACCTTAATTAAATGAACCAGGGAGAAGCACAATGTTTAAATTCACTCAGTGCTTCCAACAATTGGTTTATTTAGCCTAATACTATTGGTCCCGGAGTTTCATGCAGGAGTTTTCCATTTTTCCTCAAGGAAAAGGTTAGAATAATGGGCTCTTCTGTCAGAAAAACAGATCTCTATTGCTAAGCTAGACCCTGAAGGTAGAACAGCCACTATAACCAGTTTCTAGCTCAATGTCTATGGAGATTCTCAGTCATCCGAGTCATGGTTGTCTCAAAAGTGCTTTTTCAAGAGGCACTTGAACTTTGCTTTGCTTTTTCCTTGAAGACATTTCACTTCTCATCCAAGAAGCTTCCTCAGTTCTGACTGAATGGGGTGGGGGGATGTCTAGATCAAGTTAACCCTAACAGTCCTGACTGTTTTAAAAGCTGTGCTCCCTAAGAGTCTTCAATCTCCTTTTAATATATTACATACTGATATTACATATATTACCATATATTAAGCCATTATATTATTCAGGCAGCATAGCCAACTGAGAAAAGAAAGTGAGACAAAGATATAGATTGGATTCATCCAACATTCATTGTGCCCTAATATGGTTTGTTTAGTTTAGCCTAATATGGTTTGTTTGTAAGAGTCAATAGTTTATTCAAAAGACCATGTTTAAATAAATTTTGTCTTAATGAAATGTATGAATCCAACAATAGTTTCTTCATTTTATGATGCCTTGGTTGGCTTACTGTATTGCCTTCATGACATTATGTTTACTTTTTTCATGCTATTTTACTAACAGATGCTTTTTATCTAACTTGGCAATTCTGCTCCCAAGTTCTGCCAGCTTTTGATTAAACACAGAGCACCATCTGCTGGCAATTTTCTGCCTAGCAACAGTCTTAAATTGACTAATTTCAAGGTGCTTCAAAGTTAAAGGGTCAAAAGTTCTCAGGCCTCTCACATGCATTCCACACTAGCCTATTTATGAATCTAGCCCGACACTTTATAAATTCAATAACAAGCTATTAAAGCAATTAAATATAAATAAGTAATTCCTCAAGGCCTACTTATAATACATCAAAATTGCTAAGATGCTGAATCTCTAAAATATATTCCCCACTAATGTATGCCTTACAGATCATGGGGCCTGTCAAAAAGACAGAAATCTCAACTCAGCACATTTTGGCCAATATGATTCATCCATAATTAGTATGTTTGTCTTACAGGTGACTCTTGACTTACCCCTCTCTTGTTATGCCTCCCAATTGTATTTGGCAGACACAATAACAATGAGACAACTGCCAGAAAAGGAACTAACTCTGAGGTTGCAAACCCTTCAAATCTCCCACAGCAGACGGAATTTTGGCAGATATCTCCTTCCTGAGAAGTTGCCTGGGATAGGAATCTAACAAATTTATAAAAATTTGTTTTTTAAATTAAAATCAAGAAAACTTTTTTTGCTTTTAAATTAAATTAAATTTTTTGCTTTTAAATTTTTTGATTTTAAATTAAAATCAAGAAACCTTTTTTGCATCAGACTGCACCCAGACAAGGCCACCTTGATATTCTGCTAAACTATAGTTTAAATAAATTATAATGGATTGAATCTAGAAGCACACAAAATCAAAACTGGATAATCCATACTAGGAATGATTAGGGTTTCATGTCACACTAAGCCACCATGTGGTTTATTTAATGTGGGTATCATACAGGGTGTATACCCCACTAGTGTGGTTTGTAAGCCATATCCTATGTCTGATGTTCTTAGATCCTTGTTGCACATGGTTGTTTAGCCATATTTTGTTGATTAGGCTGCCCTGATATAATATGCTATACCATAATATATGGTTTTAAAACTTCCTTGGTTGGGTTCACACTAAACCAAGCCAGTTTAATCCACACAAATTGGATTCACAGAACCTACATAGTTTAACTGAACAAGCTACAGCTAACATACTGTGAGAACTCAGCCATAATATTTGGGCAAGTTTCTAGGTTCTAAGCAATATCTCCTTGCAAAGTCCACATATAGCTTGAGATCAGAAGCTTTAATAAAAGACTTCGACTTTGTATTAGGAGCTTGCTAGAGATGGCAAGTCCCCTCAGACAATCACCTACAGCACGGGTGTCCAAGCTTGGCAATTTTAAGATATGTGGACTTCAAATCCCAGAATTCCCAAGCCAGCCATGAATTCTGGGACCTGAAGTCCACAAGTCTTAATGTGACCAAGGTTGGACATCCTGATCTACAAGTATAATCTTGGCAATACTGTCAGTTTGGAAATAGATGGCTCATTGAATCAGCATGTTACATAAATGTATACATAACTGTTTTTGCTTGGAACCTCAACAGTCTCGTCTTTACCTGTTTGTCAGGTACAACTGAAATGGGAATTGAGGTATTAGAGCAGGCAAAGCAACCTACCTTCCTGCTTGATTTTTTTGTCTCTTACTCATCCTTACAAAACAACGGGCTCCCAAACCCTGTTAGCTGAGGTTCATTGAGAAATAGGTGCATAATCTGGCATGTTGATGGAACATGTGGCTAATTATGTACTTAACGCAACAAGTTTTTTCCTTCGCCATCTGTCTTAAATTAAAATCAAAACTGCATCATTAGCACCACATGAATCTCTACACTGATGTTGCAGGCCCAGTTGATCAAATCCACCCATAAACTAGTTTGAATGTCTTGCCCAAGAGAAAATGCACTCACAAGCTGTTGAAAGCATCATTAAATAATATCAGCAATTAACTGTGAAATGTTTGTTATAATAAAAACATACATCTATTTACAGGGCAATTATATGACTTTATACTCTTTTAAAAAAGAAAAAAGAAAATGTATCACTATCTTTCTGATAGTGATATGTTGGACAAACAGCCTTGGGACATCGGCCAGCAAAGGCATTATTATGATGCAATGCAATCCACAGATACTAAAAATGTTTCCAGAACCACATTATTTAAATAAGCTGCCAGTGTTTTCCAGTACAGAGAGTACTGGGAAGGGCTGAAGAAAGTTAAAAAGACATTTAGCTACATGTGACTTTTAAGATGTTAACGACTTCTCAATCAACTAAAGGCCAATGGGCCTTACTGTTAACAACAGCTAAAGAATCACGAATAACCTTCTTGTTACAGAAATTCCTCTGGCTCAATATATATTTGGTATATATACCAGAAATGGAAAAAAACCTAATAAATGTAATTTAAGTTTTGTAAATATGATAATAAGCATTCTGTGCGCCTTTTTAAAAAAAAGCGATATTAAATACTTAAATTTTTGTTTAAGAAGTCTTGTTCTTTGTGTTTTTTGTCTTTCATTCCTCTGCCTGACATACCATATGACAGAGATGCACAACCAGAGGTCCTTAAATATTGCACATATCCCCACCACCGCCACCAAAACTGTATTCCACAGTGTTTCTCCCAACAGTCGAAGCTAAAGTTATCAGATTCCAGTAAAAATATGGAATGACCACTAGATGGCAGGAAAGAGATAAAGAAGATTTGAACTCTCTTTTGCCATCCCTTGGTCGTATGCATATTTGCAGACCAAATCTGGTCCCAGTTCTTGTCAAATTGTAATGTTTAATGGGACAGATTATTAAATATAAGAGTAGTAAATTATATAAGGGTGTTTAATTAATTTTGCTTAATTTTAATTAAACTTAAGTGAAACAAATTTAGCTTTTATTCTGGATGCATTCACTTTTTTGACTTTTCCTTCATGTACAATGCTTGGAACCCAGTCTCCATTTGACCTGAAGTCATATAGGCACTCATTCAGGGGAACCCAGGCTTTCTACTTGGCCCATCACCATAGAAGTCATCAATGGCTTCTTGAGTGCATGGCCACGCCTGCATTTTCCAGTTTTGATTCAAAATGGCTCTTTTCCAACCAAAGCTCATCAGAGTAGATGGTCTTCAGCCTTTTGTCCCATTCTAATAGCCCAGCACTGAGAGGCTGCAGTGCCTGATGCATTTCCTCTGCTCCAGTGGCTGGTTGCTTCCAGGTGCAGTCGATTTGTCTTGAGCTTTTGGCCTTTGTTCTCCGTATTTTTTTTGAATGGCACTTAGATTTATATGCCACCCCCTGATGCTTTACAGCACTCTCTGGGCAGTTTACAAATCTCAGCAAATTGCCCTGAACAATCTAGGTCCTCATTTTACCAACTTCAGATGGAGGAAAGGCTGAGTCAACCTTGAGTCCCATCAGGATCGAACTCCTGGCTGTGGGCAGAGTCAGCCTGCAATACTGCATTCTAACCTCTGTATCACCACAGCTCCATTAATAATCTGATAACTCATATAACAATGGGTCATTAAATCATGTCTTTCCTATCTTTCCCTTCAGAAGTCAAAAGTCCCTTCAAAATTTATATATATCCCATTGGGCCTCCTTTTACTTCTGCCCAGGATGTATGTCCTCCCTCTTGCTTTCTACAATACACAGTACTGCAAAACTGCACTTCCCTACTTTTTTGTTTTCAATCCTTCAATTGCAACACAGACTACAAAGTCTCAATGGATGCTACTTTTTGTTGCCATGAATCTCAACCAGCAGTTCTTTTTCCTACAAAAGAATTGCTTCAATGGATGTACAATGGAAGGTAGGAATGAAGGAACAATGTATTTCTTTTCCTTTGATCAGTGTACTGTAGCATCACAACCATAATGCCATAAATTTTAATATGTTCCCTCCCCACCCCAAGCATCTCCAATCCATCTGAAGTATATCACATAGATATAAGGATAAGAATGAAAACCTAGCCTCTTCTTTTTTTCGCTCTGGGGCTGCTGTGGGATCTACCTGCTCCAGTCTCCACCTGTTGGTTCTCAGGGCTATTCACCTTTTGACAGCAGGAGGGTCAGGACTCAGGGTACTATGGTAGGATATGTATTAGATATAAAAAGGTTACAACAGAGTAAGGACCTAATTAAAAATATGCCAATGGGGATATAAAACAACTCCGTGTTGCTTTTGTCTCAATAAGAGTCATGGTGCTTCAGTGGTTGGAATGCAGTATTGCAGGCTAACTTCTGCTGCCTGCCGGCTGTCAGTTCAGCAGTTCGATCCAGACCAGCTCACGGTTGACTCAGCCTTCCACCCTTCCAAGGTCAGTAAAATGAGGACCCAGATTGTTGGGGGCAATAGGCTGACTCTGTAAACCGCTTAGAGAGGGCTGTAAAGCACAGTGAAGCGGTATATAAGTCTAAGTGCTATTGCTATCTGCTATTGAGTCCATTGACAGGTCTCAACTATAGGAGAAACCAGCTAGGACAGGCTCAGCGCTATATGTCTTACGAAGTCGCATCCCCATGGAAGCTTTATTGTAAAGCTCTGGTCAACTTTAAAAACTGTAAAAACTTTATTGTAAAGCTCTGGTCAAAACTAAGTAAATCAACTTTAGACATCAGAAGATCAAACGTTATATATACCAATAGGATTTTAAAAATATTTGATGTGTAGTTTGCTGACCATTTGCATTTTCTCTGCTCGCACCAAAGCTATATTTTATTTTTTCTAATTGTAGCGAGCTTGTAAGCTTCAGCTCATTAGTTATTTGCCAATTTGTCAGGAGGAGTTATAGTTTTGGGTAAACTGGTGTGTAATGAGCAAGAAAGTCAACCTGTCTTTTTGCTTTGTTCCACATGATCTGCAATGATGCCTTTTAAAAGTAAATAATTACAGTAAGTCTTTCTGAAGATCATTATAGTTGAGGATCATACTGTTTGCCATTGTTATGGTTTGTTAGAGCCAGCCAGACGTTTAGACTGGATTTGGTATTTTTGTCCGCCTATCAAGACTTTCCCAAGAACCTGAGATAGGCTGACGTTGGCGTTTAATAATATTAAAAATATCGCCAATGGATGTAAGTTGTTCCAAGTAAAGCTGCCTTTTGCAATCGTCATTCCAATGGTGTTCCAGATATTTTGGGATTGCATTCAAGATGCCTTTTGCTATGGGTACGATCTTTGCTTCCTTTTATCACTCTATTTCTATTTGCAGCTGTTTATATTTTGTTAAATTTTTCCCAGTTCTTTCTCTTCCATTCTGCTGTCTCCAGGTATTGCAATGTCTACCACTCAGAGTGCTTTGTTGCCTTTTGCATCCACAGTTATTAAATCTGGGGTGTTAAATTTCACTGCAGGTGGAAATTAAATATGAGGTAGACCATACTTTTATCCTAAAATCTAGGATGATATTTGCAGGACTAAACCTGGATGGATTCAGTCTAAAGATGCACAGGAAAAATAATTTACAGAAGATGAGATTTATCTTGGCAGCTGTTTGTATTTATTTTTTGGATGTTTTTACTATTTTATTGTTTTTAACTCTTAATTGTTTTATAATTTTAGAATTGTAAGCTGCCCAGAGTCACTTGCTTGAGTTGGGTGGTTATAAAAATAGAATGAATGAATGAATGAATGAATGAATGAATGAATGAATGAATGAATGAATGAATGAATGAATATTAACTTCAATCTATTCCCCCTGAAAATAGGTGATCGTTTGCTTTGCTTGGCAGGGATGATAAGAATTGTAATCCTACCTGCTTGGGGAAGACTCAGCCATAACAAGTTCAATGAAAGATATAAATAAGAATCTTTCCAATGTTATTTCTCTAACAGCTTCCACAATGGGCTGTAATTCTCCTTTTTTTTCTTTGATGACCACTTGTAATTTTCACTTTCATGCATCAGTGCTTTCTATTTATGTTTCAAACCAAACAGGATAGAAGAGCTGTCAGCAACAGCACATATACATGTATGTGTATCTTTGTGTCTATAGTACACACACACACACACATACAACAAACACATAGATATGCATGTACATATATTCTCTAATGAATTCCCAATATGTTCAAATTGATGCAAAAATCTACATATTGTGGCATTTCCCCCCCTCTGTATTCTTTTGCTATACAGAAAACTTTCCGAAGCACAAGACAGCAGCGTATTCCCAAGTGCCTTGTTAGGAATTGAAGTAGAACAGAAGAACAGACTGAAGGAAGCCAAAAGAAGCTTTCAGAGTAAGGTTTGTGTGTGTGAATTTGTTCCCCTTTTGCCCTAACCAGAAATTAAATGGTTAGATTTCTTCAAAACATTAAAAGCAGTTTAGGGTGACAGATGATAATCAGATAAGGCATTTTACAATTTCCACAGATTACTCAGGCAATCATTATAGCAAGAGGTACATGAGCAAATCCAGAAGTGTGAGAATCACTTTGGTGCAAAAAAAAACCCCCACAAAAAAACAAACCCTGACTCTTGTGCTATACAAATTAAGAAAAAAATATCAGACAAGGCACTTACCCAATGACATCACCCCAAAGGCTCGAATTGCCTTTGGCTTGAACACTCCCAAGGATTTTCCGTTTGGGATTCGAAAAAGAAGAACCATGCAGCACTGAGAGGCTTCGGGCTTTTTCGCTTGATCAATACACGGAGTTGACCAAAATGAGCAGCAAAGTGGAAAACTCACATTACAAAATCAAGGGTTGTTAAAAAAAGAGAGTGAAAGGGGTTGGTTTTGGGGGTTGGTTTTTTTTTGTGCTCTCTTCCCCTCAAACCACTGTGGTGCTTCAGGCTAATGAATGCCACAACTGTCCCTTTAGCCAACACAGACAACCTTCTGTGCAGGATTTTTCCTTGCTGCATCTGAGGGCCTTTTAAGAGACAACAGTGGCAACTATTGCCTCACCCTTGGGGTTGTTAGCTGTATTGCTGACATACAATGATCCAGCTTGAGAAGGGTGTGTGTGGTGCACAGAGTGCGTGGAAGTTCAAATTAACATTTAATCTCTGAACTTTTCCTGGTCAATGTAGACCCCTTTAATAGGGAGCAAGGCCCACTGATCCCCCCCTCCCCCAGGGATCTTACTTGCAGTCATGTTGTGAGCACAACTGGGGAAGAGAAGCAGCCACCATGAAAAACAGTAGGACTGAGAGAAAGCATGTCGTAGGAAACTGCAAAGAGAGAGAAACCTGGCACATGAAATCTTTAGGAAATGGTGCAATTCAATTAGATCAGACCTCTGGTCTGTTTCACCCAACACACATGCTATGTTTTGGTTAACCAGGGTTGGAATAACCATGGTTAGTCAGCTTCATGCAACGTCATCATCCTCTTTAACAACCCCATAATCTCCTTGCTGGGGTGGAGCCCAGGCAACTGAATGGAGCTGAGTGTTTACTGGCCGGATGCCCATCCTGTCACCAACGCAGAGTTGTTGTTTTTTCAGCAGATATATTCTCATTGTGCCCAGAGAGAGAAATAGCTGCCTCTACCTAGGATCGAATTCACATCCTCCTGATTGTGAGGTGAGAGTTCCACCTCTAGACCACCGCACCGCTCTTTGGCTTCGTGCAACATGCTGAGACATAAAGCATTGTTTATAAACCTTAACAGTTGAGTTTGTACGATATATCAAGTCAATACAAATAAGTTACATTATGTATTTCCACGAAATAGGTATGCAATATATCTCACCATAAATAGTTGTTTAATCATTATTGGGCAAGCATATGAAAACATAATGATTTTATTTCTATCAGTAATTTATTTTGGTACTAATATATTATCCTTTACTGTGTCTCTTAAACCATGTCCTTTGAGAGTCCTCTATAGGTAGTCCTCGACCACAATTGAGTCCAAAATTTATGTTGGTAAGTGAAACATTTCTTAAGTGAGTATGGCCCCATTTTATGACCTTTTTTGTCGCAATTGTTAAAGTAGTAACACAGTTGTTAAGTGAATCTGCCTCCCCATCGACTTTTCTTGTCAGAAGGTCACAAAAACTGATCAGATGACACTGGGACACTGCAACTGTCATAAATATGAACCCATTGCCAAGCATCCGAATTTTGATTATGTGACCATGGGATGCTGCAACGATTATAAGTGTGAAAAACAGTCATAAGTCACTTTGTTCAATGCCATTGTAACTTTGAATGGTCACTAAATGAACTGTTGTAAGTCAAGGACTACCTGTACATGGAACTAGTAGAATTCAACCAATGTTTGAAAGGATAATTTTGCAGCAACTAGCTTACTTTTCTTGTTTTGAAAAAGATCAGGTTTGTATTTAGATGGGAACCTACCAAAAAATCTTGGGGTTGCAAACTACACTAGGAAGTTGAAAGAAGACAATGGTAAACTATGTTTTTACTGCTGACGAGAAAATTACAGAATAACGAGTCAATCTTGGCTCAAGAGTTCATTTTTATAAAAGAGAAAAGATTGTGGCAGTTTAACACTGGGTTTTAAGGAAATGCAGCAGGACTGTAATTATCAAGTTATTTCATATAAGGTATAATCTTTCAAACATACTCACCTCACTTATGGCTTGGATGTGCTTACAGGACCAATAGACTATGCAACACATTTTTCTCAAGTCAGCACAAAACACAAGCTAAAGCATTGTTAGCTACTGCATAATTCCAGGGGTTGCACTATAAGTTAAATTAGGGAAGACCAAGTTTGCAAGAGATCTGATTTAGTTCCTTAGATACTTCTAATGAAATAGAAGACTTCCTGCTACTTCCCATCAAAATTTGTAAGCATTTATCTTGTTCTCAAACTGTTTAAAATAAGCAAGTAGTAATTAGAATGACTAAAGAATCACATATGTTACAATAGACAGGGGTGTCAAACTCGCGTCGTCACATTGTTGTCACATGAGATATCACAACTTTCCTCCCCCCCTTCGCTAAAATGGGGATGGGGGTGGCCAGCGATTGATGCATACAGCCCACGGACCGCGAGTTTGACACCCCTGCAATAGGACAACAACAAAAAAAAAAACCCATGAAATGAGATTGCCAAGTATCAGACCCAAGTACCAAAGATTCAAAGAATCCATTCTTACTCTGAGTATAGAAAAACAAAGAAAGAAATACAATTTCCTAGTTCCAAATGAGGAATCCAGTTCAGTAGTAAGTAAAAGAGGAAGGTTTCTTATTGGAATCAATATGAGATGCAATAGGAAGGGAAAATTCAGGTAGCTTGTAATATAAAATGCAGTAGTGTCCAGGGGTGGGCTTCAAAACCTCAGCAACAGGTTCGCTGCCCAGTTGCTGGGTGGGCGTGGCCATGGTGGGCATGGCCTAGTCAGCCTCCTGCACCATGATGAGGAGGGCGTTTTCACCTTCCCCGAGGTCCAGAGGCTTTCCTGGAGCCTGTGGAAGTGCAAAAACGGCCTCCCCCTGGCTCCAGATGCTCTAAGGAAGCTGGAAACAACCCATTTCCACCCTCCCTGAACTTCTAGGAGGCCCGATTTTTGCCCTCCCCGGTGTCCAGAGGCTTTCCTGGAGCCTCTGGGAGTGCAAAAATGGCCTCCCCCTGGGCTCCAGACACTCTAGGGAATCCCGTTCTTCTCCCTCCCTGAGCCTCCATGCACGCCCTGCACTTACCTGCATCCACAGCGGGCCACGTGGAAACTCCTGGGAGGAGCCAGCCAGGAGTGGGATTTGGGGGTTCGGCGATCCCCACAGAATCTTCGCTAAGGGTATGCCTGAACCCCACGAATCCCCAGCAGCCCACCCCTGGTAGTGTCATAGGAGAAAAAAACAGAACACAGGCAGCTTATATTGTAAAATGCAATAGTGACATAAGCTGCTGTGTCCAGCTGATCAGTAAAACAGCTGGACACAGCTTTGGACCGCAGAGGAGCCCAACAGCTGTCTTACTTCATTTCTGCCACCAACCAAGCACCATTCTCTGCCGTCAGCATAATTTGATCTTTAGTTTTGCCAGTTCTAGAAAATAATTCCTGCTACAGAACACATATTTCATTTCCCCATTTATTCAAGTGGGAGAGGCATCCTAATAATTCAGCAGTGGCTTTTAAAAAAAAAAATGCTTTGGAATAATAACGCTGAAATTAATACCAGTCCCCTTGTAAATAAATGATGGTGAAATTTATAGTTCCCTTTATTGTTTTAAGTATCTGATAACGAGTTATTTATAATGCAGCCTTACGCTTGTCTATTTGAAACTAAATTCCACGGATTCTAATGAGACTTGCTTAGGTCAGAGCATAGAACTGGAATATGAAATCTGTTTCTTTACTCATTTAGGAAATATGTGTGGCTGGGTGAAGAGATGGAATTTCCAGCTCAAACAGGATGTACCCCACACTGTTCAGGACAATAATCTAAGCTCACATTCTTATACGTGTGTTCATTTCCTTTTGAATGAATCCTAAATAGAAAGATTTTCCTTAAGTCTTTGAATACAGCTGCTATTAAGTCTCTGCTTAAGTGCTCTTCTGAATTAGGAAATATTAAAGAGAGAAAATCCCACTTCAGTGTTCGATTCTTTGCATCAAGTACCACTATGAAACCCAGGAGCTGAGTATTAGCTTAAATTGCCAGCTCTTTCTTATTTTCCCCAGCAATTAATTTTGACAGGTATACAGGCTGTCCTCACCTTATGAACATAATTGACCCCAAAATTTCTGTTGCAAAGCAAGAGAGTTGTTAATTGAGTTTTGCCTCGTTTCACAAACTTTCCTGCCGCAGTTGTTACGTGAATCTCTGCAGCTGTTAAGTTAGTTACATGGCTGTTAAGTGAATCTGGCTTCCCTCTTGTCTTTGTCAAAAATTTGCAAAGGCTGCAGGATATTGCAACCGTCATAAATACATGCAGGTTCCAAGTGTTTAAATTTTGATCATGTGACCATCGGGATGCTGCAGAGGTCGTAAGTGTGAAAAATAATCATGTCCCTTTTTTCAGTACTGTTGTAACAAATAGTCATAAATTGAGGACAATCTCAATGTACCATTTTGAACATAGCCACTGAATCTCAGGAATGTGTTTAATCTTTTTAAAACTATTTTAAAAATATTAGTAATCAAAATGTTGTAGGGTCTGCTTGGGTGGGGGGTTGGACTAGATGACCCACAGGTTCCCTTCCAACTCTGTTAATCTCTAATCTGTATCATCCATACAACGGTTGGTGTAAATTTCATCATTTAGTTGTCTGTTTACATCCTTCCCTTTTAAAGATTAACGCACTTCCTTCAGTTTTACCTCCACAATAACGTTGAGGTAGGTTGGGCTGAAAAAGAGTGAGTGGCTTAAAGCATCCAAATCAGTTTTCATGATGGACTGTGCACTTCAACCTACTCCAACCACCAGGGAATCCTTTCTTTTATTAAACTGGAACTGTCCTGCTTTCAGCTTCATTGAATGATATCAGGTTCTAGTATCACCCATTTTCTCCATGCTGTGTATAATTTTATGCACTTTTATGCACATCTTGTTCAAAGCTCTATATTAACTAAAGTTTTATTCTACCTGTTTGTGACTTTTAATCAAAGGTGATTTAATAACAAACACACACACCCTCCCAAAAAAAACCCATACAGCGCACCCTTTCTAACCAGTTATTTGTTCAGCTATCCATGCACAAGCTGCTGATGAATCATGCCTATTTGGATGTAAATCCAATGATCCTACCATAATGCTGACTCACCAACAAACCAATAAACCAGAGTTCCTCCCTTCTAATACACCGGTTTCAGTTTGCTAAATCAGTGTTTCCTTGATCCCTTCAGTTGGTTTAACTCTAGAATATAGGAACTGCTTAAGCCATCATGTATTGGTTCCTGTGACAATGTGGAGAAGACTTCCACAAACAAGTTAAGTGTTTGCTCAGATCATCCTTCACAGGAGTATAGAAGGGAATGAAATGAATCATAAAGTCATATAATCAGAAGAGATTTTGGAGGCCTCCTAAGTCTTCCAAATGCATTATTAAAATCTACTGTACAGGCATTCCATCTCATCAGATTTCAGTATTACTAACTTATCTGCCCCTTCACATACTAGAACCTGGTTCTCCCTGTTTGTTCCCCATATTCTGTGTAGTAGTGTACAGGGATCATCTGAGCCCTGTCTTTTTTAGGTCTGCTTGATGCATCTCCTGTATATTTCTGAGCTCTTCTTCCTTACTACTTCCTTGTTGCCAGGTTTACTGCCTTTAGACATATGCTATGAGTATGGTTCTGAACATTGGTCTCTTTCGCCTCCATATTTAGTTTAAAGCTTGGCAGGTATCCTGAACAAGATGCTTTTCCAAATACTTTAGTGCAGTTCATCTCTCACCAGAAGCCCGTCCTGTAGATGATGTAGATCATGATCCAGTAATCTGAAGGGTTGTCTTCTTTATGATATCTTACCTTGAGTCAGAGGTTCGCCTTCAGAATCCCCCTTTCCTTCCTCAGACCTTAAACTTTAGCTGCAAGTATGGAAAAAATAGCAATAGCACTTAGACTTATATGCTTCACAGCCCTCTCTAAGCAGTTTACAGAGTCAGCATATTGCCCCCAACTATCCGGGTCCTCATTTTACCAACCTTGGAAGGATGGAAGGTTGAGTCAACCTTGAGCCGGTCAGGATCGAACTGCTGGCAATCAGCAGAATTAGCCTGCAATACTGCATTCTAACCACTGTGCCACCATGGCTCTTAGTGGTGAAGAAAACACCACTTATACTCCTAACTCCTCTGCTTCCTGCCTAGCTCATCTCTTGATACACTTTCTACGCGTTCTGGCAGTACCATTATGTTCCAACATCCCTGAAAACAGGGATAATTATCAATAGGCTTGCTCAGTCAGGTCACTCTCTCTGTCACATTCTAGATCACACCTGGGAGGCAACATATCTTGATATCATGTCTAGGCTGCAAACTAATGACTGTTTCTCTCAGCAGTGTGTCATCCTTCCCCACCACATGTCTTTTCTTCTTTGGGACAGTCATTAGATTTCTCATCTCTATGCAAGTTCAAACTTGTCTCCTTTCTGTCTCAGGAAGATTGGGCACAGTCCCTTTTTCTGAAACCTATGAATCACCCTTTGGGGGAATGATGTGAAATTTATTCTGCAGTTCCAGTAACATTGTCTGGAAACAAGGGAAAACATATTCATTGGTTGATTATATTGCTCTTGCTGACTTAATCTATACCATCAACACATTCCTTCAACTCCAAAGGATACAAAATAACAGATTTGGAAAGGACCTTGGAGGTCTTCTACTCCAACACCCTTCTCAGGTTGGAAGCGTGATACCATTTCATACAAACAGTTGTCCAATCCCTTCCTAAAAACCTTCGGTGTTGGAGTACGCACAACTTCTGGAGACAAGTCATTCTACTGAGTAATTGTTCTGCCAAGAAATATCTTCTTAGTTCTAGGTTGTCTCTCTCCTTGATTAGTTTCCATCCATTCTTTCCTATCTTGCCTTCTGGTGCTTTGGAAAAAATAAGTTGACCTCCTCTTCTTTGTGGCAGCCCCTCAGATATTAGAACACTGCTATCATGTCACCCCTAGTCCTTCTTTTCATTAAATTAGACTTACCCAGTCCCTGCACACATCCTGATTAGACCTTTATTTTACAATATAATAGTTTCTTGAAAAGCTGAAGTAACTGGCCTTGTTTTAGCCAAAATGATTTGTGGTTTGTTATTTTACTGTGGGTTTTACAATCTACTTGGCTGTAATGTAGTACCTATTTGTCTCATGTAATGCACATGCCAAAAACAATTGGGAGTTTCAAAGACAGAAACATTGGGCAAGTTCCTTTACGTTACTGCCAGCAATGAAGCTGGATCACAATGAGAACATTCATTTTAAGTGTAAAATCTGAAGTCCAGTAGCCATTCAAGTTGTCTGAGACCAGGAGGCCGCATTTGCTAATAGTGTTTTATGTAGAAAATACCTAGAAATTAATGTGTCATTGTAAACACATGGCATTGACTTATGTGAATCTCACAAACACATGCGAGAACTTTGGAGATTGCCATCGACTGTTTTTTTTTTAAAAAAACAAAAATGAATGGAAGACAAATGTATCTCTCACCAATGAGCCTGGGATGTTTGTTCAATTGGCTTGCTGGTCTTTCCACCATAGGAAATCCACTGTCACACAGGAAAGGCATTGTTCAGCTGGAAGAGTCAGTGGCCCATCTTTTTGGCACTTACCGGGTGCTGTTTCCAGTTGAACACAGTCATTCTTTTGTGAAAAGTGCCAAAAGGAAGGAAAGCTTTCATGAACGGTTTCCATTTCCTCTTCAGCTTTTGAACTCAACTAGTTTGGGAAAAATCCAAACTAAAATTCAACTATTTCAGGGCTGGTTTCGTACTTAGTAACACTAAAAAAGAATATATCTACAGATAGGCTCAGGATAAATACATTAACATTATATAGACATGTATTAATTGCATGAAAGTCTCGGTGGTGCAGTGGTTAGAGTGTAGTACTGCAGGCCACTTCTGCTGACTGCCGGCTGCCTGCAATTTGACAGTTCAAATCCCACCAGGCTCAGCCTTCCATCTTTCTGAGGTCAGTAAAATGAGGACTCAGATTGTTGGGGGCAATAGGCTGACTCTGTAAATCGCTTAGAGAGCTGTAAAGCAGTATAAAGCGGTATATAAGTCTAAGTGCTATTGCTATTACATTTATGTTCATAGCCATATTTTATTATATGAATGTTATGTATTTTTTTTATGTTAAAGTTATAGTTTTGTGATCCCTTTGGAGGCCATACCCAGGGTTTCTGGAGGGCGTCTGCAGCTTTATGAACTGAGGTTGTACAATTTTGGATCAGGTGCTCAAAAAGACCACAAATTGGTGTGATTTGCTTTTCCCAGATTCTGTAAAAGATCCAACTCTCTTTGTTTCTAAAGTCCTCTTTCAGTTCTTCATATCTCACTTTTAGTCTGCTTCGAGATCTGATTCAGTATTTTGGAAAGGAACTACTGTATCTCACAGTGTGCCTGTGTGTAAGTGAAAGAAAGAAAGTGAGTGAGTGAGAAAGAGAGAGAACGTCTACCTATTCAAATGTGTCTCCACCTCCCAAATGTAGGCTTCTAATGTCCTTCCAATCATACAGAGAAGATACAACAAGTATAGCAACTATTCCCTTCAGATATAGAAAAACCTGATAGGAATTTTCTGTGCAGGAAGCTGGAAAGGAAGGTGCTGGGTTAAAACAAGACATTATGAAAGTTGCGGTTGAAAGCAAACTATTACATAATTCTTCCTATATGACAACCTACAAGATATACATTGCCATTTCCACCCCCTCCATGCTATTTTAATTTTAATAGCACATTATTTTAATAGCACTAGCACTGAGTCTTATATATCGCTTCACAGTGCTTTACAGCCATCTTTAAGCAGTTTACAGAGTCAGCATACTGCTCCAAGTCCTCATTTTACCCATTTTACCCAGGATGGAAGGCTGAGTCAACCTTGAGCCCGGTGAAATTTGAACTGCCGAACTGCCGATCAGCCGTCAGCAGAATTAGCCTGCAATACTTCACTCTAACCACTGCACCTCCACAGCTCTCTAATCATAGGATACTTAACCATAGTTTCATTATTATGCCTTGGAAATATTCTATGCACTATTTATATTTCTAAAATGATCTCACTTCTAAAGATTAAATCATCTTCACCTATAGCTTTGGTATTCCTTTTGATATTTGTTGGGAGAAATCAGAAAAGTATCAATTCAGCTCTGTGGCTCTTACACTAAAGATGTTGCAACAGGTTTTAAAAAGGGCAAATTTTATTTTTGTAACATTATAAATGTCACTCATTATAATGTGGCGCAAATGATTACGACATGTCACCCTGAATGGCACAATAGTTTCAGCATGAAGTCATCATATCAAAAAGTTGCCACTAGCACTGGTGATTACTTGTTCAATGAGATGTTGAACGGTGATCGTGCTTTCAAAGTTGACAGGAAACAATCCAAGGATACAATTTGCCCACACCTGAGTTAAATGTGAGTCTGGAAGATTTGGGGAATGTCTATGGAGGTAGAGAAATAAAAGTCATTTTTGATTGGTTATTTGGATTCTGATTGCTTTTTTAAAAAAAGATCTTGCATATCCTTCAAAACAGTTTCACTTTTAAAAATCAAGACCTGTATTACAATATTCAGAAGAGTATGAAATCTGATGAATTTTTTATCCTTGTATTAACCCAGAAGGTATACATTGGTCATAGCAGTATCCAGAGCAGGATACTCAGAGGTCAATTGCTCAACGCATCTAAAAGGATTCTTACTTAAATGCAGCTAGAAATTTCTCAGCCTTTTGGAAATAGACCTCTATATAAAGGAATACGATGCATTTCAAAAATAAATGTCAAAGAATAAAGGAATATTTCTGGGTTAGATAAGGCAGCTAATGACTAATAAGTATTTCTAATAGTTAGAAGCAACTTTAAGGTAAAATGCATCAACATCAAAGACCCAGAGTTTTCTATCTGAAAGTCTAAGGGAAGCCAATCATTTTTTTTTCCAGAGAATTTAATATAATTTCTAAGGGAAAGTGCACTCGATCCATACTTTCATATTTGGTAAATAGATCGGCAGGTTTTTATGCTGTTGAAAATATGCATGATCTATCTGACCACATGTTGAACTGGAAGAACAGGAATGTGCCGAGTAACATTGCTGCCAAGCCACATTCTGTCTTCAAACCACACTGAAACCAGCTACTGTCCATCTCCTCCCCAAAGCATCATCCAGAAATAACAAGATGACTTACAAATGTGTTCTAAATGTAACTGTCCTTACAATCCCAACAATCAGAATGATGACTGTTAAAATCAGAGAGAGAAATGATACCTGTGGATAAGAATCAAAACATTTAACATCTGTTTTTCATCCACTGGCAATCAAACTTTCAGAATTAAATAATAATCTCGTTCTTTCCCTCCCCCCCTTTTTTAAAAAAAAAAGAAAAATCATGTTAACATATTGCCTGCAGCAGGGAGTTTTATAGGTATCAATATAATTATATGACTTTTTTTTAGTTTAAAACGTTCAGTAGGAAAAAAAAAGAGATAAAATACAAGATAAAATACATGGAAGGACTCTTTTTTTTTATTTTTTAAAAGATCCTTTATTTATCTCGCAGAAAACTTGTGTCTCACGCTTAAAGAAGGAAATGACAGATTTAGAGCAATCTTCCTCCAATTAGCCTGTAAATGCTTTGGACTGTAATTCCAATAGCCCCCAAACACTGGGAATTCTAAATCCTGGGTTGATTCTGACTTGATTCCAAACTTTAGGTACAAAATAAGAACAAGAACATTAAAGTAGTATAGATATAGCAAGAGAAATCAAAATATATTTGTACTTCTAACTGCTGTGAAGAATATCAGAGGACACTTTATATCTCCTTTTTTCCTTTTCTATTTTTCTTCAACATTTCTTTTTCTTTCTTTTTTTTGGTGCTGTTTCCTTGTTTTTTTTCCTCCTGTATTTTATATTTTGTGTTAGTTTTTAACTTCTTCTTTAAACTTTTAAATGAAAATTATTTATATATTTCAAAAATAATGAGATTAAATGCAGTAGCTGCCACCAACTTTTAATACATGCTATTTTAACACACTTAAGCAACACAACAAATCCTTACGCTTTCGCATAGCTAAAAAAAATGGGTAAAATTGGCAATGTGCATATACTTTGCGTGTATGTGTGTGTATATAACTCTCTCACCACTGAACATCAGAGATCTTATATATATATAATTGCGTCAAAAACTGGATGTCTTCCTAAGAGGCTGTCCTTCAGTTATCTCAGTTTCCCATAAGTATCGATTTTGCTTTCACAATCTAATGTCCTTACAACACCTAGTCAGAAGGCAAGTCCTTGCAGAAAGCAGAACGCTCGTTTCACTTCAGACAAAATCAAAAGATTATACTCAAGCTGGTAATATGTACTGAATTATAGAAGTTCGACTATCAATTTTATTTGGAATTGTGTGTGTGATTGTTTGTTTTCCCTCTTCCACTTTTCCCAAATAGATTCATTTTTGCATTAACTTCATTGTTGTCTTGTGCGGAACTGCATCAAATCTGAGAAAGCTCTATCTCAAGGGTCTAATAATCCACCACTAAACATTTCTGTATCCACCCCGCCAAAATTTCAGCTTCCTCTGAAGGCTTGCCCCCATCTGCGTCTTCTCAGCCTGGATGCAGCAATTCTTGTCTTTTAAGAAAAACAGGGGATCAGGCCAACCCAACTTGAAGGCAATCAATTAATCTCTGCCAGAAACAACTCTCTGGGTTGAGACTCCCTATATCCAGAGCACTTTCAAGCACCAATAGCCCAATGCTTCATTTACCCTGTACTTTTCTCCTTTAAAAAGAAGGTTGTTATGCTCACATGAGGGTTATTGCATCCTAGCAAGCAAGAGATGGGTTCATCATCTGGGCTGTAGATGGAGTTCTGTCTTGATGAACAATGTAGCAGAAGCTGCATGTAGCTTCTGGGCTTCTCATTTGTGCCCTAGGACACGGATGTCAAACTCGCGGCGTCATGTTGCCGTCACGTGACGTTTCGTGATGTTTTTCCCATTCGCTGGGTGGGCGTGGCCTGCGCATGAGGCATCTGGCCCGCAGGTCACCAGTTTGACACCCCTGCCCTAGAGGAATGCTGTTCTAAAAATGCATCAATAGCCAGCAGGATTTCCTACACACTAATAAAAGTCCACCCCACTTGTTTTTCAACAAGATGACATATTGGTTCTTGTGGTGTAAACCCTATATGTTGCTCAGCAATTAAAACAGGGTAATGAAAATCGATTTATCCTAACAGCTGTACAGGAAAGTATATATAATGCTCAGCTCCTGGAATGGGAGATTTTGTAATTTCATAAAAAACAAAAGAGTTTGACACTTTACTGTACTTGCAAGCCCAGCCCTAAAAATAAAAGAATGATTCACGGTGCCAAGTGAAAAGAAAATCATCTTGAGGATTTTCTTTGTTTGCCAAATCACACTATGCTGATGATTAGCAGATGCTTTAAATAATGACGGGCGGCTACTAGCATAACCAATCTCATTACACAAGGATATACAATGCAGCTGACTGAACTGGAACACAGCCACAGCTGACTATTTACATCTGGCTGTATTTGGATCTTCAAGAATGAGCTGTTT
>JANHFL010000409.1:41827-55767 GCA_032468155.1 Oxyrhabdium leporinum
TTTTTTGCCCTCATCAGCCAGACATACTCTTATGGGATTTGAACCTGGGTTGCCTGCAATGCAGGCTGTTATCTTAACCACTAAGTCTATATATATATATATCCAAATTTAGCAAGAATGTCTTCCATGTGTAAAGCACATTGCACAGCAGGGCAAATGTAGAAATCTGGCATGATTTTTAGGATGAAAGTTGTGAGCTTGATAAAAATATAATAGACAAAATGATTTAAATAGATACTGTTCATTTTTTAAATTTATATGCTGCCTATGTCACTGTTGAGCAACTCTAATGCTTACAATATAAAATAATTTTTAAAGTTTAATGTAAAGCAAACATACATGGGCTGTGGTCATCCTTTGAGGAAATAAACAGAAAGGAAAGAAAGAATACGTTACTGGAAAGTTTTCCCATAATGTTTTTATTTATACTTTTTCTATATTTAGCATTAGTTTCTTTTCGTGTTATTCAACTCTTATTATCCAGTGTAGACTTTTCCCCCTTTGTACCTCACTATTCTAACAATCAAAACACCATTAAAAATAGTTGCCTATTTTTTTCACCAGATTTCCAATATTTTTGTTGCCTAGGAGACCTTTCCTCCAAACACCGGGCAGCCCTTGTTAATCATTTCATAAATGACTGCAATTTTTTTCCCCAATAATGTCATTTTGACTTCTAAATCCGAGCTACCATATCTGGATTAGGGTGAGGGTCACTTAGAAGCCTGAGAATTCCTTGGCCTTTTGGGTGTTTTTCAAGATCACATTGGAAGTGCTCAGTGCCTATATAAAGATTGTCTACTGGGACAAAGATTATGTCACATTTTTTTCTCTCTTCTAGTATTCTGATCCCATACAGCCCCAGCTTTTAATAAAATCCCTACCAACTCCAATGAAAGCTCCACACTAAGAAATCTATTTTGTGTGACTAGTCAGCTGACAGGCTCTGAAATGTCAGGAAAACCTTTCCCTCCAAGGCAGCTTATGCTATTCCACATCAGTTCTTCCCCATCACTTTGAACCATTAGGTATATTATACAACTGTCTTCCTTCGAAGAAACTGCAGAGGCCAAGGTGGAATCCGTTCATGCAGACGAGGTAGCTTGGAAACTGGGCAAACAGATAAAGGCATCAAATCCCCAAAACTTTTATGAATTATCTCAGCAATCTGTGATGAATCTCATGGAACCAAATGAAGGTTTCCATTTGCAGGTATCAATGGGAGTGACAGTAACTTTGTATTTCACAAATTAGATGTCTGGGATTTTCTCCTTAATTTCTTTTCAAGGAAGGAAGGGATACAATTCATTCTGACACTTAAAGAACATTTGAAAGGAATGGGGGAGACCTAGAGACCTATCTAATCCTCAGGGAACCCCTGCACCAGACAAAGATTGGATCATGTCCTAATTGGTTGCAAGAGATGTCAGTAGGAATTTCAGTCATGCCACATAACTGTTCTAATTTCGTTGGGCTGAAAATAATATTGCCCGCCGACAGATCCTCAACCAAAAAAGACGGATTTTATTTTCAACTTTAGGTTTTAAAATTTATTTGAATGGCATATTCAGTTTACTTCATCACTGCAAGAAATCTGAAGACACCATTTTTATCGTTGATAGACATCTTTCTATCTCTCCATCATTTAACAACCTAACTGGTTGCCATACTGAGTCATTTTAGTGTAGTGGTTAAGCAGCTAATCGAAGACTGGGAAATCTCTCTTGGGCATCATACATCGTCAGGTGACTTGAATCAGCCCATCTACAAGAGTTCTTGTTGTGGGAATAAAACCATGGCAAGTGTGCATGAGCTCCTAGAAAATAAATGGAATACGAACCTAAAGAATAATGAAATGAGCCCCTGGAAGGGATTTCCTCCTGGTATCTTTAATAAGACCTGGGAAGCCAGGGAATCTATAGGCAGCTTGGAGGATTATTATATTATGAACAAGAAGGTTTTCCCAACCCCCATCTTGCTACGGAAACTTTTACCCCCAAAGATCTGTAAAGCTCCCTCCCTCCCTCAAGATTTTTAGAAATCTTTAAAGACAATTTATTTTACCAAGCCTTCAACCTTAGCTAAGTTTTATTGGCATTCATCTTGTGAAAGGATTAATTCATTACTTCTCTTGGGTTTCTTTTTATAATTTTGATTTACATGCATGTTATAATTGCTCTTATCATTTTAATATGGAACCCACCCAGAGACTTTTGAGAGGGGTGGGCTATAAAAACTGTAAAATAATTAAATATATCATAAAGCTTCCCCACTTCCCTCCTCCAGATAATTAAATGCAGAGTATTATAAGGATGTACTGTACAAGTAATCCTCAAGTTACAACAGTTCATCTAGTGACCGTTCAAAGTTACACGATAACCCTACCCAAGTATTTACAGCAAATATGACATAGTCCCAAAATTATGAATGTTGCAGCGCCACAGCAGTTCTTCATCCTTACAGACAACCACAGAGGCACTGCAACATTCACCCTGCCTATTTCACACACACCCCCACTCCCCACAATTGCTTCCCCACTCCGGACTCATTTACCATTTGAAGATCTGTTTCCGCTCTTGTGCAGCTTCTTTGAGAAATCACACTGCCTGAAAGCATTCTATCGGCTTGCAAACCTTTTGAGCAGAAATTGGAAAGTTCTGGGCATTGTGATCTTGCCGGACTTGAGGCCACAAGATCACAGCCCTCAGAAGCTTCCAGTCTCCATGCAAATGGTTTGCAAGCCGATAGGACCAACTGAGGCAGCGCAATTTCGCTGTCCCAAAGCATCCCGTCAGCTTACAAACCATTTGCACGGAGAATTGGAAGCTTCCAGGGACCGTGGTCTTATGCGGCAGAGAAGCTGGAGAGAACACAGCTCACTAGATCTTCGCAAGGTAATTGACCCGGTGTGGCAGGATGTGTGGGGGAGGAAGCAATTGCATGAGGTATCTCAGTGGGTTGGGGAAGGCCTTGGGTGATCTGAAGCAAGTGGCCTGTTTCATTGCTACCCTCCCCCCCCCATGGCCTTCCCCACCCTGAGATACCTCATGTGGACTTAATGACCCACACATTTGATTAGCGAATGTGTCGGCAAAAGAAGGGAGTGATCACGTTTGTTTGACATGATTCACTCCAACGAATCCTCAGGTTATGAATGTAATTGGTAGGCTCCATTACATTCGTAACTCGAGGACTACCTGTCCAACAAAACTTTGCCCATGCATTGGGGACAATAAGGATGAAAAGAAATTCAAAGGCACTCGCATTGAGAATGATATTCACTCCATATTTGCTAAGAAACCTGATTTTCAAATCTACAACAGGTACACAGAGTACAGGTAGTCCTCGACTTACAACAGTACATTTAGTGACTTTTCAAAGTTACAACAACACTGAAAAGTGACCTATAACCGTTTTTCATGCTTAAACCATTACAGCAACTTCATGGTTACATGATCAAAATTCAAGTGCTTGGCAAGTGGTTCATATTTATGAGAGTTACAGTGTCCCCAGGATCATGTGATTGCCTTTTGCAACTTTCTGACAAGAAAAGTCAGTGGGGAAGCCAGATTTACTTAACAGCCATGTCATTAACTTAACAACCACAGTGATTCTCTTAACAAGTGTGGCAAGAAAGGTCGTAAAATGGGGCAAAATTCATGAAACAATTGTCTCACTTAGCAACATAAATGTTGGGCTCAATTATAGTTGTAAGTTGAGAACTACCTGTACTGATTTTCAAGAGAGGAAAATTCCACCTGTTGATACAAAATTCAGGCAGCCACTCTCTGTGAAATGCTGCAGACTCCCAAAGTCATTTCTCTTTGGTTTCTAAGCTACCAGTTGCTGTATTAGTCATTTCTGCCTCCAGCCTACTATACTGATATTTTTATATCTAGTGGATATTCACCCCACCTCCCCAAATTTCTATTGTTTTCCTTTAGCTCTATTTTAATGCTGGGAAAGAATACAATAATTTGGCTACTGCAAACATCACATCCTGTACAACAATAACGGATGATGTATTTTAGCTGCTTATCTCTTTCCCATTTATCACGTATGGGCCTCCTCTATGGTTCAGTTCATTCTCTCTTTCTCTGGTAAATTGTATCTGAGGAAGAAAACATGATGCTTCAAGGTTTACTGCCCCACTTGACTCAGAAATTTACCTGATGCAGGACGACAGTGGCCTAAGAAGCTCTTTGCTTCACTTTTCAGTCAAAACAGCATATAAAACAGAACTTGGGAAGAGCATTAAAATCAAGGCAGCTGAGTACCCATCTAGGCTGAGTTTATGGGAGAGAGTTTTTAAGAAAAGTCTCAAAGTTGGTGTAGAAAGTAGCACCTAGAAGAATGAAATAGTTTGAGGAATATTAAAAAAGGCAGAATATTATATTTCCCTAAATGAGAAATTGAAAAATATTTGTTTAGAGGCAGGAAGCAGACTCAGTCAATAGCTCCCAGCAGATATTTTGTGCCCATTAAGAAAGACTGGGCCAGCCTATCTGCAAAACAAAAGACCTTCAGCTCCAGAATGATGGGATTATCCTTCAGGAAAAAGCCAGTAAGCCACAATAGAAATTGCCAACACCCTTTCAGAACACAAGCCTCTTCATTACATCACCCTCAGAAACGTCAACCAAACTTAGCTCAGACAAACATCTAGGATTTGTACTTTGCTATAGAGCCATCTATGACCCCTACATAACCTCTACATGGCCCCATGGGAGTCTGACAACAGCCAATAGAATGCATGTTCTTGCACAGGAACAGGAAGCTCAAATGCAAAGGCCAAGAGAAGGTATAACCCCCTCCCCTCAACTCCATGTGGTTAGCTGTACCAGAACCAATGTGGTTCTGTTCATCATTAAACCATCTTTCCAATTAGCCTCCATGTTTGGCTACCTAGGTTCAAATAGTGGGTACATTTCAGAGAAGTGGCAGTACACAGGAAAAAGTTATGTGGAACCTACCCAAAATGGGCTCATATTAGATTTAGCAACCTAGATCGTGACCCTGAATAAGAACGTTTCATGGATTCCTCTTGACTAAATATGGTCTTACTGATTAAGGATCTCCATAGAATTGAGAGGAGGATGTTGCTAGAACAAAAGCAATTACAGTACTGAATGAGAAATTTCTATAGATTGTTTTAACCTACAGGTTTCCCTTAAGATGAGGTCTTAGGTTTTGAAGGTACTACCCTGAAAATCTTACATCACTGTTTCCCCTTAAGGAAGATCCTCCTAGGGAGCCACAAAGTCAAAATTATTCACCAGATATTGAAGATATGTGCAAAAATGTAAAACAATGTCACTGTTCTCATTGCTATTTTTGTTAAAAAATAATATGGTTTTTTCATGAAAAAATATTTTACTTATGTTTACTTTTACTTGCTTTACTTATGTTAATATCTAATGTGTCTAATATTGTTATTTTTACATGAGTCAATAAATAAATATTTTATAAATGAATCTGTTTTAATTTTTAATACAGTAAATCTCAACTCCGTATAAACAGAAGCTTTTGGGGAGTCTCCATAATTTTTAAAAGTGAGAAGGGGTCCTAAGAGCAAAAGGTTTATGAAACACTGCTTTAGAGATTGAAAATTCATTCATGGGTTTCTTAACTAAGGTTGTGACATAAAAGTCTGGAAATATAGATTTTGATCAATTGGTATTGATATCAAATACCACGTTCTTCTGCAAGCTGACCATTGATCAACTTCCAGAAGAACAACACTTATTACTTTGATTACAGAACAAGCTCTCTGGGGCTTGATTTTCAGTTGCAATAAAGCCAGATAGCAAACTATCATCAGATAATCCTAGCATTCAAGCTTTTAGCATCCATGAATTTTTTTCCATACAATTGAGAGATATCCTGGGCAAAGAGTCAGGTGTCTCTCTGTCTCTGTTTCTGTCTGTCTCTCTGTCTCTCTGTCTCTGTCTCTCCTCCCCCCACCCTCTCTCACACAAACACACACACACATGCAACTGAAGATTATTTGTCATAATATCTGTTTTATCCTCTAAAGTTCTTGCTTGAAAAGAGAACCTCCCTGCTTTGTTGTTCATATGTACCAAAGAGGCAATACTATTTATTGACTGAGAAGATTAATTTTAAAAAATGCAAATGTGTACTTTTTACGAAGGGTTCTTTGTGTTCAAGAATAAATTTTCTATCATATTTAAAGAAAGGCAGGTACTTTTGACTCTTTAAATGAGAAAAAAACAACAACATTTTATTCTGTGTATCAGACGATGCCTTGCTATCGTTTTGAAAGGACCTGAGGTAATTTTGTTTCAGCCAGACTGAGGCCCTTCACAGGACTGGGCAGCCATTCAGCTTTTCATGAATTGTTATTACGCTCAAGTTTCTTCTGAATATTGTGCTACACTGCTCAGGACCTACATTATAGTTTGCTAGGCCAATTTTTATTTAATCACCATAATAAACAAAATAATGGCTTAATAAAACATGAATCCAGCTAACTGAGTGACTGCTAAACAGAATTCATACCTGTCTCCAATATTAGGACTCCAATATTTAAGTAGGGAAAAGCAAACACTGACAAATCTTATTAATGCTAGAATATCATTTTTGTCTCAAGTTAACATGTAGACATTATAGGGAAACATCGCTTCAGGTGGGACTCGAAGAGCTAGAAAATATGTTAATTTGTATTTTAATCTTCCATTTTGAGATATAATAAAAATATTGGAAGGTAGAAAAAAAGAAAAACAGAAACATGTTGGAAAGCATTCAGAAATTAATTTCCTATACTTAAGAATTCATCTAAGCCAATTTCAATAAACTAACATAGGGATGCTTTAGCCAAGGTAACTTTAAAAAAATGAACTTAACAAATGCTACATGATGATGGCCTGTGTTATCTAAAGAGGTTAATTACTACTCTTCATTCATTTAAAAAAAACTGGTCAAAGAATAGGAGATCTGTTTTCCTTTTTATTTTTATAGCATCACATGGCTCGGTTTGTGATTGCTGTCTTCTCCTTTTCAGCTCTTTTATCTGATATACATGATTTTAGACTTTCAGATCCTCAGAGCGAATTTACTGAAATGGTTCACTTGCTTTAACTTGTTTTTAATTTTG
The DNA here is from genome assembly GCA_032468155.1 of Oxyrhabdium leporinum. Taxonomy (NCBI): domain Eukaryota; kingdom Metazoa; phylum Chordata; class Lepidosauria; order Squamata; family Cyclocoridae; genus Oxyrhabdium; species Oxyrhabdium leporinum. The sequence goes on from JANHFL010000409.1 coordinate 48,945, forward strand.
CATTCCTGGTTTCACTCTACTTATTGATATTCCAAACAACAAATGCCCATCTCATAGTAGGATTGTACTAATATGGTAAACTCTACGTGCTCCAAACCTAAGCTGAAATGCCCCAAAAGTTATTTCTCTTGCTATGTTTGAAAAACAACATTCAAGGCAAATGCCATTGCTAAAGTACACAGCCCAGAAACAGGCATATTATCAAAGTCTGAAGCTCTGCTGTATTGCTACTCAATTATTACTCTACCTTATTTGAGCATGGAGAAATCAAGCAGATTTTAAACATTCTTTCTCCCAAGGACTCTTCCTTTCCATTACTTCTGTGAAAGGAGAAGGAGAAAGGCACTCTGTATTTTCTTTACCCATGCCTAAAAACTCAAACCTAATCATGTAAAAACCCAGAAGAATTCCGGAAAAAAATAGTGCACTTATACAGTCCACTTATGTGGGAAAATTGTAATGAGAAATTCCATTTCAAATGCCACACAGACATAAACAGAACAGTCATACATGCAAAAAAAGCAAGAGAAGAATCCAAAGAGGCAGTCCAAGTTAGCTGTGTATTATTGGCTTAAGCTGAATTGGGAGTTTCAAAGAAAAGTCATCAGTTATCCCAGAACAGGAAGTCTGAAGAAGAGACCAATGTGCTTTCCTGATGTTAAAATGATTACGTTAAATTCTCACCTATTTAAGTGGAAGTGTTATCAGTGAAATCCTGCCTCTCTGTGAAGGTTGTTGCTATGTTTAAACTCTTCCCTTTTTTAAATGACAGTCCGTCACTGTTATTCATCAAACACTGCAATAAGAAAAAAAAATAAGAGTCATAAGAAGAGACATCACAAACAGATCGTCAGGAGCATTTCCTCCCAGATAAATACTAGACGCCTGCTCAGTCATCTCACTGAAGCCAAGGGAGAGTTGGTTTCCCAAATAGGAAAAGGCTCATGGAGGTAGCTGGTATAGGGGGAACTTGGAAATACTGAGTAGTAATGGAAATGGCAAATGCTGAGAGAGAAATGGCTACTTATGAAATCATAGCCATCCTTCTGCTGTGAAGCAGACACTATCCCACCATAGCTACAAGATGTATATAATTTATAAAGCTTTGTCATACATTTATTTTGAGGCATGTAACAGGTAGCTTGGGGATATGTTTTTATAGCAATTGGGGATATGATGATTCAGTTACAGATATTGTGGGACTGAACAACTGAGGTTTAGCGTTGGCAAACAGTGATACAGGAAAAAATGTATTAGCAAGTGAAATAAGTATATGATTATCCTTTCCTATATTGTGTGGCCATAGGGTGGCACTATGGACAACAACCTCACAGTGGTCCTTATCAAATTTAGTGCAAATAAAGAGGATTTGGGCACTTGCACACATTCCATTAGAAGCAGCCGAACCAGCCATGTACAACAGTCAATTTATCCCAAAAATGCTAGTTTAGCCTCACACAATGAATTAGGTAAGATTAACCTTCTGCAGAAATGGGCTATAGATCTCAGTGCTTGTATCTTCCAGAACAGAAGATGTCTGGTTGCAATTTAATATATATCAAGATATATGTAATAATAAAGGGAGGTTTAGAAATTGAATGGGGGCAGTATCAGACATGTTTAAACAATATGAAACAATGAAAATGAAATGTAAAAACTATGAGTAATAATATTATGTTTATTTGTACTAAAATGTATGAGAATTATCACACTGTTCACACATTGATATGAATAAGCAGTATAAAATAAAAAAACTTGACCAAAAAAAAAAGAGAGAGAGAAGTATTTTGAAGGAGAGCCGAACCGTTTCTTTTCTTTTTTTGATCCAGTAGAGGGCAATATTGTGGCTTTTTTTTCTCCCATCCATTAACAGCTTGATAGACCTAAAGTATACAGAACATTTGAAACAAAACATAATATTTAAGAAATTGTTGGGAGTTGTTTTAGGATCCATGTCTCAGCATCATAAAGCCATTGAGTCTTGTGGATTAGAGCAGCATAGAGATATTGTAACAAGTAAAATTATCCCAAAGGTGCTTTTTCCAAAAAGCAACTGGACTTTCTTGATTTTTTTCTCTCAAAACATTTCACTTCTTATCCAAGAAGCTCCTTCAGTTCTAACTGACCGGTAGGGAACTGAAGTACTGAAGAAACTTCTTGGTTGAGAAGTGAAATATTTTCAAAGAAGAAAAAAACACCAAGAAAGTCCAGCTACCTTTTGGAAAAGCACCTTTGGGATAATCATGACCTGGAAGATTGAGAATCTCCATAGACAAATGGACATTTATTTAAACAAATAAAAGTATTTGTTTAGAATAAGCAAAACGTGAAGTTAAATAAAATTAATTAAATCAGTTGTATGTGGAAAAACAGCAATGCTTCGTGTCTTTTTTTAAATAATGCAAATGGGTTTTCTTAAAATACATTTGTTCTTTATCAGAACCAAAGCTCTGTGGCTTAAAATATTTCTGTTTTGTATTAATGTGACTTCAGGACCTGCAGCTGTTAATCCTCAGGACCATCATAGGTAATGCATTATTTCTTTTGTTGTTGTTGTTGTTGTTCTTTTATCTTAAGTTTCAGTTATTTCACTTATGAAAAGAACAAATATTTGCTAAAGGCAGTTCTCTGTCCCTACTACACATTAGTCTGTGTGCAGCTCGACATGCAGCTAAACCCACCTATCCTCCAATAAAATAGACCGTGTGCGTAGATCTGAACATTTTATTGAAAGAATAGGATATGGTGAAAATGGGGGAAATAGGGATACATACAGTGAGAACCAAATGCAAGATAGACAATATTGAGTTACTGCTGAACATAACAATTAATAAATATAAGCAATTTAAATCTCACCAGCGATGCTCTGTGTGTCGGATGTCAGTTTGTCCTTGTATGACCATGTGCCACAGATTAAAATGGATTCTTCTTGTGCTTTTGCCTTCTCCAAATGCTAAAGGAAATTGAGTATGGCTTCCCAGCTTATGACTTGTTCTGAGAGTGTGGGCTGATGGGTAATGGAGTGGGGTCAGCTTCAAAGAATATGTTTGGTAATTGTCTCTCCAGCCACTAGATAGAGATAGAGAGCATCAACAGTATATAAAAGTTATATGCTGAGGCATGGCAAGCAGAGAGCAAAGGGATTTTTCTGAAATATTTGTGACAAGTGATCCCAACATAAATTCCCTATCTAATCTACCTGGCTTTCAACATATTCCAGTCATAACTATTATAAAACTATTTTGAAAAAAAATATTCAAAGACAAAACTTTAAATCTGGTATTGGGGGCTCCAGATGCTACTGAAGTGCAACTCCTAGTAGCCCAGATAGTATGACAATGATGAGAGCTGCCAGTTGTAGATCAGGAACGGCTGGAAGCTTAACCCCAGCGTGCTGTATTGTGCATGATCGATTTCTACCCAACTGCAAACAGGCTTTTTGCTCTTCTTTACCTGTGCAGACCTCTTGCTTATCTGGCCAGATCTGCCCTTACAATCATAGAAAGTTGTTTCCAATGGATAAGAAGAGCTGGTGCGGCTGATAGATTTCAAAGAGACAAGGTTGTAGAAATTACTCCAGGGTTTAGAAGCTTGGAACTGAAAATTGTGTTTTCTAGTCTCATCACCCAATTTACCAAGATGTAAAACTAACAAGAGAGCAATAGATAAGTTGGTCTTCCCTAACCTGATGCCCTTCAGAGCTTTGGGACCAAGAATTCCTCTTGTGCTGGACTAGTTGGGATTTGGGGAGTTACGATTCTAATTAAATTGAATTTGTGTGGTTGAATGTCTAATTAATCATTGTTCTGTGAACAAATAATCCCTTGTTTTGTCTTTCTTTGGATAAGGACCATGACCAGGATTAGGTACAAAATGAAGTTCTACTAGGCTCAAAATTTAAAAGTGGTTTTAATGTTGCTATCAAACAAAATAAAATATACTGAGTCATTACTACTCTGAAGTTTTCCCAGTGCCTAGTTCTCCCAGGGTGGTCTTCAAAAATTTCAGCAACGGGTTCACTGCCTGGTTGCTGGGTGGGTGTGGACATGGTGAGCGTGGCCTAGTCGGCATCCTGCACCACGGTGGGAGGGGTTTCACCCTTCCCGGGGTCGGGAGACTTTCTTTGAGCCTCTGGGAGTGTGAAAACGGCCTCCCTAGACTGCAGAGGCTCCGTTTCCAGCCTTCCTGAACTTCTGGGAGGCCTGTTTTTTGCCCTCCCCAAACCTCTGCGCATTCCCTGCACTTACCGGCATCTAAAATGGGCCCCGTGGGGACTCCTGGGAGGGGAGGGGTGGGGTGGGAGAGGCCAGCCAGGAGTGGGATGTGGGGGGTTCAGTGAATCCCACAGAATCTCCACTAAGGGTCCACCCGAACCCCTGCAAACCCCCAGAAGACCACCCCTGAAGTTCTCCTAGGCATTCACCTAAGACCAAAGATAGCATTGAAAATTACAGGCTCTTCCTACATAGCAGCTTTCTTTCTTTGCGACATCCAGGTCCCACATTCACAAGTTCTAACAGCTACTCAAATTGTTACCCACACAAGGTTTTCTCCAAATGGATCAGGACTAAAATGGAACTGAAGCTGCTATTAAAAATCTATTGCACAATCCCTTGATGGAAATCAGTTTTAAAAAAGCAACGAAAAGAAATGGTTCCCAAGTGGATTGCCACAATAAAAGCTATGTGTTGTGCCCACAGCGAATGTCTTCTTGGCCAGTATATCTCCATTTATTAAAACGAGTCCCACTTAAGTGTTTAACTTTGCCTAGATCATATCAATAGTCATTAAAAGGCAAACAAACGGTAAGGCAATTCAGACAATGTTTTCGAATATGTGTATGCAGAACAAGAAACCAAATGTTTCACTCTGTCTTTCTTTCAGGTGTTGATGTAATGACAGAGAGAAAAGTGTAATCTAAAAATAGACAACCATTAAAAAAACTGACATGGGGTCACTAATACCAACCAGCTTTGTCTCTCTTTTTGTCAATGACTGGAAATGTTTCCAGTTCCCAAGGTCCATTCCAATTCTGTGATTCTGTTCTCAATAAGGGCCATTAAACTGAGCTTTAATCCACAGAATAGAGAAGCTATCTGGTGTACTGGTTAAAGCAGGGGTGTCAAACTCGATTTCATTGAGGGCTGCATCAGGTTTGTGTTTGACTTTGAGGGGCCAGGGTGGGTGTGGCCAGCTTGACATTACTCGTGTTGGGGTGTGCCTGTGGCGGCCCGAGCACTCTGCCAATGAGAATGGGTTCCCAAGCTCTGTTTTCGGCTGCAACGGCCTCCTGCAACCCTCTGCCAGCGAAAATGGAGCTCGGGAGGGCCATTCTATTTTTGCTGTCAGAGGCACCGCAGGCCAGTCCTTTGCTATTTCTGGGGTAGCCCTGCGGGCCAGATCTAAGCACCCTGTGGGCCAGACATGCCTAGTTTGATACTCCTAGGTTAAAGCATCAGGCTAGAAACTGGGAGACCATGAATTCTAGTTCTGCCTTGGGCATGAAGCTAGCTCGATGACTTTAGGTCAGTCACTTTCTCTCAGCCCTAGGAAGGAGGCAGTGGCAAACCACTTTGGAAAACCTTCCCAAGGAAACTGAAGTGACATGTCCAGGCAATTTCCAAGAATTGGGCACAATTGAATGGAAAGGGGGGGGGAAATCCAGACAATATGAGTGTTGGACAGTACTCTACTGTTCTAGAAGGGGTATACTCTTCCCAGAATTTTGGGTACTCGTTGTTCCATCATCACATGGAGGGATACCAGTGGCCGCATTATTTAGAAAGGCTTTTAATCAGCTTCAGTTGATAAACCTCTTTGTAGAGGCAGATAGTTGAGCTAATGTTATGTACAAGCTGGTAGCCTGTTTGGATCACTGCTGTTTCTTACATTACAGAAGCTGCCCTTGATAGTGGCATTAGACAAGCAAGCAAACAAATAAATGCATTACAACATCCTTTTAAAATTGAGATTTTATTTTGCTTTATTTTTTGGCCTAGTGGCAAGTATTATAATATGACTTTTTTCTGCAACAGTAGCCAGACATTTTCTGGCCTTGTGATCAGAAGCCAGTGGTAGAGCCACTGGCAATAGATAATGGTTTCAGCATTTGCATCAGTAAGCACATTTCACAATCCTTTTGAACTATTCTACCATTCATTCAGTCTAGGAAATTGTTGCAGCTGTTTCAGCCACACACTGAATTTATTTGTAAAACTTTTTATAATACATCAAAAGGCATCTATGGTCTCTTATATTCAGCGCATCTCCTTTTTTTCTTTCCTGGCAAAAGTCTTCATGAAAACAGATTTCTCTCATCTCCGATTTTCCTCTATAAACATGATATTTTCTTATTTTATTTTAAGCTGCAGAATAAATGCTTTGAAGAACTTGTTATATGACAAGTTTCAGCCTCAGGTCAATTTAACACAAAGCTTTCAGCCTCTGAAAGAAGAAAAGAACAGAATATTCTTGGTGAAAATGGGAATTAAATCTCATCACCCAATCCACTGAGTCATAGTGCTAATAAGACATAGATAAAGGCAGTCTCCCTTAAACTGGTGTCCTTCAGAGCTTTTGGGTTTCAGTTTTAGCTGCCATTTCTAGCTGACAATATTATTGATGGGTTGCATAACCATTAAATGGGAACAAAAGGGCCACAGCGTCTACGGAGATTCTGTCATCCAGGTCATGGTTGTCCCAAAGGTGTTTTTTCAAGAAGCAACTAAACTTTCTGGCTTTTCTTTGAAGACGTTTCGCGTCTCACCCAAGAAGCTTCTTCAGAGCTGAAGAAGCTTCTTGGGTGAGAAGCGACACATCTTCA
>JANHFL010000409.1:55867-75964 GCA_032468155.1 Oxyrhabdium leporinum
GGGGGGTGAGGGTTTGGCATGGGTGGGGGGAAAATTAGGGCACCCCTCAAAAAAAAGGCCTAGTTGTTTTTTTGGGGGTCAAAAGAAAATAAGACCCAGTCTTATTTTCTGAGAAACACGGTATATGTAAGCCTCCTAGAATCACTGTGAGCGAGTAGGCAGCTATACAAATTATCTAAAATAAACGAAATAATAAAAGAAAAGAAATAAGATTTGTAAAGTGAATCTGTTGGATATGGATTAAAATCTGTTTCTGGTAGCTGTTAATAACATTTCTTTTTGACCAGGATTGTATGATGAGACCATAAAGATTTGTTTATAAATGGGGAGAGGTTTCTTCTGCTTTATTTCTTAGAGAAAGTGATAAGTTTGGATTATAACATTGGATTTTTATTAACTTTTATATAATGATACTATATCTCCGGTAGCTCTTAATAGACATTCGCTAATTAGGATCAAAGGATATGTTTTTTTGTAATTTAATTATTGATAAGGGATGAGAATTAGTGATATGGGAAGAAGAGGGTGTTTTTTTTAGTTGAAACACTGGGAAAGGAAAGGAATTCTTGTGGATTTTGCTCCATCTAGTTGTAGCCAACTCTAGGAGCCAATGCTCATCTCTTTTTCAAGGGCCATCAAGCCAGCTCTCTTTGAAGATATTTCCATGGTCATTTGGCCACCATGATGTTCTTGGAGTACTGAAGTACTAGACAAGGTATTAAATTATCCAAATTATTTATACTTGTCTGACGGGAAGGGGAAATCATCTTTTATATTTCTTCTCTTTCTGTTATTTTATTTTTTCTTTACTTGTTATATTTTTCTTATTTTTTTATTTTTGTATTTATAAACTTTAATAAAATTATTATTTTAAAAAAAAGAATTAGCTGAGCCCGGGGAGGAAAAGATGGAAAAATATGTATTCTGAAGGGCTCTAATAGCGTCTTGTTGAAAACACCTCAAAAAGAGCCTCCTAATAAAAGCATTTCAAGAAATCTATTGATTTCTTTTCCCGACTGGGGTGCTTTTCTGTCTCAACCAAGGTTCATGCCTCTCAGAGGAAAGCATGCTTTTAATACAATTCTTGACAGTGTTGTGGAACTGCATCGCTGTTCCACTTCACAGTGAAAATCAACTTGTGCCACAAAACTGTAGGATATATTTTTTAAAACAATAGGTTAGAAATATTGTACATGTTCCTAAGAACTCAAACTAATTAGTATCTATGTGGTTGCCTTTGGTGCTACATTTCTGGAGGCAACACCCAGCAGTATCCTAATTTGGAAGTTACCATTGCATGGATAGCTCTGCTGAAGTCATCTCTGTTATAAAACTTCAAGATATCCTTCTTCACATGGTAAAATGTTACATCAATCAATAAAACAAAGCATGCTGAGTTTTGAATGCTACTAGACTCTTGATTTAGTTCCAATTCTTGATTTGCAAGATTTCTTACTCCCGGGCAAATAACAGTTCTAGCTTCTATTCTGAACTAACTCAGAAGCATTTGGGAATGGTGGGGATATATCAAAGGGGAAAAATCCTGGTGGATGAAAGCAATGTCACACCACATGACACACATTCTGCCTTTGTTATACGTGTGTTGTGATTCTGCATGCTGTACAAAAAGAGTGTAGCCTGCAGCACAACAATGCAATGCTGTTCTTGCCATTTTGAGCAAGTAGTGGGTCTTCTGGATGCTTGCTTCAAGGTCTTAGTCTGTTTTTTTCTAGGTTCTGCCTGAACCCAACACAACCCTGACTTGTTAAACGGTGAGTTATAATTCTAAAATGCTTCGTACTGGTGCTTAGAAACCAATATAGAGCAAAATAGATGTTGTAGGACAGGGATGTCAAACTCAATTTCATTGAGGGCCACATCAGGGTTGTGTTTGACCTTGGGGGGCTAGGGTGGGCATGGCCAGGGTGCCAGTTCAATGTCACTTGTGTTGGGAGTGCCTGTGATGGCCCGAGTGCTCTGCCAGTGAAAACGGGCTCCGAAGCTTCGTTTTCAGCTGTGATGGCCTCCTACAACCCTGTGCCAGTGAAAACGGAACTTGGGAGGGTTGCCCGCAGCCCTTGCGAATTCCATATTTGGCTGAGATGGCCCTCAGCAACCCTCTGTCAGTGAAAACAGAGCTCAGGAGGGCCATGTGTGGCCCTCCCAAGCTCCGTTTTTGCTGTCAGAGGCACCATGGGCCAGTCCTTCACTGTTTCCAGGGCAGCCCCATGGGCCAGATTTAAGCACCCCACAGGCTGGATCCAGACCCTGGACCTTGAGTTTGACACCCCTGTTGTATGAGAATATTGCACTATAAGATATCTTCATATAACCATAAGGATGGCAACTTTAAGAAAAGCATTACTGATGAGATGATACTAACAAAGAAGACTCTGTCATCAAGCATCCTTCAAATACCTTCTTCCCAAGAATACTCAGTACAGATAGTCCTTGACTTATGGTCACAGTTAAGCCCCCAAATTATGTTGTTAACTGACAAATTTGTTAAGTGAGTTTTGCCCCCATTTTAGGACTTTTCTTGCCACATTTGTTAAGTGAATCCCTGCAGTTGTTAAGTTTGTAACATGGTTGTTAAGTCAATCTGGCTTCCCCATTGACTTTGCTTATTAGAAAGTCACAAAAGGGGATCCCATGACCTTGGAACACTGCAACCATCATCAATATGAACCAGCTGTCAAACATCCGAATGTAAATCACGTGACCATAGGGATGCAATGGTCGTGTGAAAAAATGGTCATAAGCAGAGGTGGTATTCTGCCGGTTTGACCCGGTTCAGACAAACCGATATCTCCGACCATCAGCTGCCCCCCCCCGCCTCCGCCCTATCCTGTCCTTTATTTCCTGATTTCTAGCTCATCTCAATTGCATGGCACAGCTGACTTCCCCCCCGCTCACTGTTCTACTTACCATTGCTGACTTGGAAGGTAAGCAGCTAAGCTTCTAAATGCTCCATTTTCAGTGTTGCACACAAGTGCTTTAGAAATGCACATGCTCACCGAACCAGTTGTTAAACCGGCAGCATCCCACCACTGGTCATAAGTCACTTTTTTCAGTGCCATTGTAACTTTGAACGGTCATCAAATGAACTGTTGTAAGTTGAGGACTACCGGTACCATCTTCCCAGACAAACATATCTGAGTGAATATTCTGTCTGGATATATTCACACATTATGCTTTTCCCTCTCCCTTCCCCTCAGGTAAATCACTGTATATGGCAGCTGAGGAATTCCACCACTCATATTAAAGCTGATGTTCTGAGCATGAGATAATTGTGAGTTCAAAAATGTATAGGCAACCATTCCTAATTAAGGTGATGTTAGAAAATGGGTTATGATTGCACTTGTTCCTGACATTACAATCAGATAAATTATTGCTAACTAAAATTCATCATGCTACCTCCCAGCTTTGCTAAAAATATTCTCTTTATTACTTCTATTGTGAACACAGTTTTAAATTGCTGTCTGATGAGAAGGAAACTAAGAGATAAAGAGACAGCTTAGCAGGAAGTTTGAGTTTTATCAAGCATGTATCAATATCTGCAAAGACTTGTCATAATCTTGTTTTCACCACCTACCCACCCTTTAATTCCCCCAAACTAAAGAGTGGCATGTCTTCAGCTAAATGCTTACATGGATATCTATCAAATGACACCAAACCTTCATGCAGAAAAGTGGTTTTGGTCCATGATGGACGGGTGAATGAATCACCTTGCCCAGACCCCTCCCTGTCATGCCTTGAGGGACCTCTTCAATTCTGCAAATGAATCTTCTTCCCAGGCATCCCAAGCAACAGACAATTCATCGACTTGACTAGCAGAACCCAGAAATTTGAAATCCTGTGTCAGCCAGTTGTCTAGTTGCTCAGATGGAGGCCTTTGCCCGAGGCCAAGAGTTTAGCTTGATTGAGTCTATAAAGCTGATGCCATTTCAGCAGATTGCTTTTTTGATGACTTCCTAAAACACTTGCTGAGACTTGCTGGTAACCCACGCACAATTTCTTTCATATCAGATTACAGCAAGCACATTGCCTACACTAACAATTCAAAACCATGACCTACAATCAAGGAGGAATTGCAATATCCTCCATGTGGAATCTCACCTACCATTGTCAGATGGAAGCAGACAATCAAGGAGGATGTTGTGAACTAAAAGCTGTTGTGATTCAACATCAAAGGAAGGGAAGACATGACGCTTAAAACTTTCTAATCAGCAGCCACAGATCTGTCTAGGAACTTTTAAAATGCTCAAAGACTCTGGGGGGGGGGATTGGAACTTCGATGTTATATATGTTGATGGCAATAAGATTACTTTATGCACAAAAATGGAAGGACACTTTGATTCCCACAATGGACTGCTTTGATTAAAGAAAAAAAATCACAATTACTTTTGTTTCTACTTGGAAACCGCTTCTGGACTTTACACTTGAGGTGGAAGAAAATGAAAGTTTGATTTTGGATTTTACTGATAGGTTTGTTGTTGTAGAAATGGCTAGTTTACATTATTATGTAAAAGTAAAAAGTTGAGGTTTGATGCTATTATCTTATACTACTGCACCAAAGGGAGTCGGAAATCAACATCTTTTCTTTCCTTGTTCCCTTTTCCTTACACTTTTCCCTTCCCTTTTCCCTCCCCTCTTTTCCTACTATTTTATTTTATATTTTTGTATTTTATATTACAAACTAATGAAAAATAAAATAAAATGCTCTAGCACAGGTCTTCTTGCATTTTTAGCAATCTCTATGCATCTGTCTGCTTCTTTGTGACATCCATCAGTGGAAATTCTGAGTTTTTCTTTGCACTGTTCCCCACCCACGACTTTGTTTCTGTCCTAGAATGATCTTCTTTTTTTCTTAGCATGTAGGCTCTCTGCTTGTCTCTTGTTGCTTCCAGGGCCATCACACTTCAAAAGACTACAAAGGGCTTCAGAATCATATGATTCAGGTCTCTACTTCTAAGAACATCTCCATTTTGATTGGGGCATTGATAGGATGATCAAAGCTGTACTAAACTGAAGCATGCCTTCAAAGTACTGTACATCTCCACTGAACAGGTTTTAACTTTTGGTCATAGGGTGCCTCTACATTTATCTGATCTCTATGTTTCTTCTCCCTACTTCTCCACCCAAAAATCTTAAATAGAGAGAAAATATTTTGTTAAATGTGAAAGCATTAATCTTGTCCCATTGGATCAACAAGGGCGGAATGGCCAGAGTACTATAACTAGCCCACTCCAGTTGTTCTCTAGTGCAATCCAGTTGTTCCAAGAGACCCAATCAAAAGGGTAAGTCATGTTGTATCTGCTAAGGGAGGCAATGCATAGATTTTACACAGAAGACTGAAAAAAGACAGTTGGCATCATAATGGAAATCTCAGCTGGTAGACAGGTGCCTGGCTACTTGCAGACTTATAGCCATTATATTTTCTAGAATGAATAAAATCTATGACACTTGCCTCAGCAAGCTACATTTCTTTCTTTTTTAAAATTTTATTTATACATTTTTCTTTAACATGCATAAATGCTTAGTAAATAGTGTACTGTCTAGGTCAATTTACTTATACATAATAATATTATTTATTTGTGCATAGTGGTATTCTTCCAACTTCTAATTTCTACCTCTATTATCTAACCATTGGTTAAAACAAATCCCATGTTGAAAAATATTTGGTATCTTCTTTATCCTTCATTTTTAATGTTAACCTATTCATTTCTACACAATCTAATATTTTTTAAATTATATTTTCATCTGTAGGAATTTCCTCATTTTTCAGTGTATTTGCACAGTGTTGTGCAAATACAATTCTCGCTGCTGTCAAAACATGTACGATTAAATATATGTTCCCTTTGTCAAATTTTTCTGGTAATATAACTAACAAAAATATTTCTGGCTTCAAATCTATGTGTTGAGCAAACTACTTGTTTCTCTTAGCCTTCTCCTATCACAGAAAAGACTGGATAATCCAACCATTTAGCAATATCCCAATAAAGAATAATACAAAGGGATGGTGGAAATGTTTTCAGAAACCTAAGGAATCCCGAATGGAGGAGTCCACAAAGTATCTGTGAGCCTGGCTAGGTGACAGATAAAAGTCATATTTTAATTATTGTACCACAGCTTCACTGGCATTTCATTTCATTTTAAGTAATACAATCAGCTTGAAGATTCAGATTGGTAGAATATCTGTGCTAGATCTGCCTTGTCAAGCGCTGGACAGATGCCAGGTTTATGAAATGCTCCTTGGGGAAATAATCAATTAATCTCAGGGATTTTAACATTGGCTGCCTACTGCCATAACCATCATATTTATCCATGCTGGGATGTGTGTGTGTGTAGGGTGTGTGTGTGTCCATTAACAATAATAAAAAATAAGAAATATACAGAGTGGCTTCTGTGACTAGTTTATAGGGACAGGCTTGAGAGACTGTATGGATCATTAAAAAAGAAGTATAATTGACACAATAGACTGAATCCTGCCACCATATGTTTTCCATAATGTTGTATCAATGCTTCTATTCCTTTCTTCCAGAGTCAAATTTCATGATTAGTCTCTCTTCATGATTCCTTTATGTTGGAGGTTGAAGCCTTCTGGATGGTTATGTGAACATTCCCAAGAGTTTGTCCATTCTGAACAATGATCAATTGTTCAGATGACTCCTTATAAGTGAAAGGAAATGTATTTACAGCAAATACTTGACAGAGATAATCAAAGCTATCTAGCTAACCACATCTCTAACAGGAGGAGAGACCAAGAATATCTGGATAAACCTAGAAATCTCCTAAGTGAGGTTCAAGCAAAACAATAGATGAAAAATTGTCACAGAGTCAACCCATAACTCATTCAATCTTCACCTTTCTCCCCCTGAAGGTCAGGAGATCATAAGGCATGGAAGAGTCAGTGCCATTGGATCTATACCTCCAACGTTATTGAGAAAGATTAAAAAAAAACTTAGATACAATTCCATTCTGCACATTCTACTATGCTTTTAAAAAGCCTAAAAGGATAGTTAATTACATTGTATGCAGTAGGGTTATGTGCGACCTGGCAGTATCCCAGCCCTCACAGCCTTCCCACCTCCAAATGTATAAAGCCAAACATTTTTGTCCTTTCTCACTTTGGTAACCTAGGGAGAGTTTAAGGAGCTAAATAGGTGCCATGCGGATTGTTTAAGGTGCTCATTTCACCCCTTAAAATTCTCAAATCTCTCAAACTTTTCAGAGCTGTGATGTTCAGCCAGCCCCAAATTGCTATGTAACCCTTGGTGCAGTCCAACATCATGTACTTCTCCATTAGAAAATTGTATAAGGCAAATATACACCTCAGGTTCCATTTTTATTAATTGGCGTATGTCCTTTACTTTCCATTTTATCAGTAAAAAATGCAATTCAATACTAAGAAGCTCAATTTCTAGATATAGACTGTCTTTATTAAATATTGATATTTCTCAGGGAATGATTTGACATAGCTTATGTGATGCACAGGAGTCAGTTTACAGATGACATACAGCTTTCTGTTTCATGTTAATGAATATTGTTTCCAGCAGTAACACAAAGGATATGAAAAGGATTACTTTCTGATACTTGTCTAATTTTTAATTATTATTTTTTTAGTAAGAAAGCTTTAAGTAAATGCACATGCTAAAAACTAGGTCATCTTACTGATGCACAAACAGTGTGATAATATATTAAATGAAATAGGAAGGGTTTTTTTTCGTAAGGATTAACACGTGCAGAAATATTCATAGACCAAGATCCAGGATTGATTTCATGGAGACTTTGTAACACAATTTATTTTCATTTGTTTTTGATGTGGATATAATTGGTCATACATTAATGAGATAATCATGCTAAGTGATTGTTTGTATCTAAGAAGTAAAGCATCTGGTTTCTTTATTAGTTCTCAGTCCATTCCTTGAAGTAAGTCAAAGTGCCATTCTGCATTTGGAAGATTAACTGTTTTAATCTGGTCTGACCATTTTTTTGAGATCATCACCTGACCCCCTTCTCTGAAATTCCTGTGTGCAGCAGGGCCTTTTTCCATGTTAGATTTTTATAACAATCTGAATGAAATCACAGCACTGTGTTTTGGTGGTGATGGTAGTGAAATTGAGTATCATTTTAGAAATAGTAATAGCACTTAGATTTATACATCGCTTCATCGTGCTTTACAGCAACTTACAGTGTCAGCATATTACTCCCAATAATCTTGGTCCTCATTTTATTGACCTCAGACAGATAGAAGGCTGAGTCAACCTTGAGCTGTCAGGATCGAACTGCTGGTAGCCAGAAGAATTAGCCTGCAATACTGCATTCTAACCACTGCCCCATCCTAGCTCTTAGAAAGATCTAAGAAAGATCTTACAATTCCATATTGTTTAAAGCATCAAACTGAACTCCAACCCAAAATTTCCTAAGTCTGTTCCAAACCCACCATACACACAGTTCTTGTATTCTCTCTCTAGCAGTAATTAATCAGCCATTTTTCTGATTCTTGTAACTTTCCCTGATCTACTTTAATTATTCTGATCACCTTTGTCTATTGTTTCAGAGTTTGGTTGTTCTTGGCTCAACTGATTTTATTGTTAGGGCTAAATTGGGGACAATAATTCATCCTGAGGAAAGTCTATGTAGTTGCTAAAAGCCAATGCTGATTTGATGTCACATAAGGGAAAAAAAGTATTTAAAAGAGGGGATATGATTTTTCATAATAAATAGTTAACCACTTTATGTGAATACTGTAGGGAAAAATGTTATTCTTTTGTGATAAAATAGAAGACTTTTAGTTCTTGGAAATTTTTCTCCATCCTTTAAATCCCACTTTGTTTTATAAACTATCTACTAAATTGGTTTAGAAGACAGGATTCATAGATGATCTCATCCAAGCAGCTCATTTACTCTATATCTCCCAAGATTGTTAAGTCAATGTTGAGTCTGTGCACATTACTATTTAAAGATGGACTGAGAAGAGGATACCTCGACAAATCCTGTCCTCAGTGGTTATAGCTTTACCTTCCTCTTCCGAAATAAGGTTTACTCACTGTCCCTTGAATTCAAGGATATTGGCTGGGGAGAATTGGTGCATTCTTGATCCTGTTGATTAGGCAGTGCCATCTTTCAGGATCCAGTGAACTAAGGCTGAATCAGATTCAGCCTTTGAAGAACAGTTATGAGTTGGAGATAGGTGCGTTTCAAGCATGAAACATTTCAGATTTGAAGCACTTTGCCCACAAGATACATTTATCTGTTTGCCATAGCAACTGCCTCATACCTAACAGTTTCCAGAATATTTCTGCTGCATTGTTTTCATTTGCTAGGCACAGATAATGTTAGTGAAGCCACAATATATACATACAAGAAAAGGAGGCTTATGTATGTATGTACCCACAAATAATTCCAGCTAATATGCAGAAGAGTTATTAAATCTACTCTAAATATCAAGCTGTCTGTGAAATATCATCGAATAATGCACACAACGAAGATATTATTGTGGCTTTTTAATATTTCATTACGAAGGATCAAAGTTAATTCATAATACTAGCTCATTGTGGTGTGATTTTTATAACTGCAATATTCATTCATATATTTCTCTTTTGAAGCAAGCAAAAATCTGCCTGGTTGATTCTGGCTTGCAGGTTGGCAAAAGACAAGTTATTCATAATAAATCCCAAACTAAACTGCTATTTAAAAAAAACAAAAAACACCTCCGCCTGAAATCATGAGCAATTTTGTCGAATTTGGAAGTTATTTCAACAAGCTTGTGCCCCATCCCATTTTTTTTACCCTAGAACAATTAAGTCTTAAGCCAGAACGAGGAGATCTTGTGTGGGAACAGAGAGATTTTTCTTTGAGGAAAGAAATGGAAAGATGACCGCATCCATCATCACTAAAGTTGGATAATCTTGCAAGATTTCGAGCAAATGGGGTGGGAGCTCTTAGGGCACTTGTCAGCACACTCTGAAGACAGTGTTTCTTTGGGACAGTAAAATATTAAATTGTGTGGAAAAATCAAAGCAAGAATACAATGAAAAGAACCCCTACTGTATATATACTGTAGATCCGATATTCTTTCATTAGGATCCATTGTGTTATATTCTCTTTCCCACATTGTTTTGTACCTTCCCTCTAGCTATCTTAACTTTCTTAAATAGAATATCATTATAAATATTTTTAAATATTTTAAATAATAAATATTTTAAAAGACATTAAATACTTCCAATCAAGACTTGTATAAGTATTTATCCATATTTTTTTACAGATTGCTAAGGGGGAATTTGTTGAGGAACACCAAGATGACCTTTGAAAAGGGCCCAGGCAGAGATAAGAAAACATAAGTGGAGAAACAAAATGTGAGAAAGAAACTTAAAATTGCCTTGATTCTCTTTGATATAAGGGGGAGAAAAGGAAAAATGCTGCCCAGTCATCAAGGTTCTATTATTACATGGAGTCCTCATTTAGCAACTGTCTCCATTAGTGACCATTTACAGTTACAAGGGTGACCAAAAAAAAAAAAGCTTTCTGACCAATCCTCATATTTATGGCTTTCACAGGTTTGAAAAGCAAATGAAAGCTGAAGTAAGATGATAAGAAAAGTGACACTTTCACTTAGCAACTGCTTCACATAATGATCACGTTGGCAATCCCAATCGTGGTCACTAAATGAATATTGTCTATGTAGCTTACATCAATACAGTACAGCTCTTGTATTTCTTCTCGTGGTCTCTTTTTGCTAACCTGCCACCTTGAAGGGCTGACAGGATCTTTGGTAACTTTTCCATATACTGCTCAGAGTCCCTGTTCAATGCTACTCAAGGATTTACAAAAATACTAACCTTAAAATCTCACCGTTGCCTGCAGAAAGAACCCTTATAAAATCTGATTTTGAGCTACTTCCTGTTTTGTTGCAAGGAGGGAACAAGTCTGAAGACCATCCTTCATCCATCCTGTTTCTTTCCAAAGGCAACTGCTGCAGAATGCCTTCTGATTGGTCCTTCGAAGCCTTCTGGAGGAAGCATTCTTAGTCCTGCTAAATGCAGCCAGACTTTCCTCACATCATTTAATAGTTTTTATAGATAAAGGCTAGAAAAAGGAAACAGTCGCAACTGATGTGATCTTTCTTTGTGGAGGAGCACCTCTTGACCTTTAAACTATTTAGTTGCAACGGTCATAACTTTTATTACCTCTACGGTGCTGCACAGTGATTGGTGATCTAGTCATGATTTTATGAGCAGTCTTGTCATAAGTGTATATTAATTCTGCGGGCAGTTTCATTTTTTAATATATATATATATATTCACCAGACAAAGAATTTGACTTTTGTCACGAGGCTGACATTGTCATGGACCTATTCAACATGGCATGGCTCTAACATATATGACTGGCAGCACATTAGGATGGATGGATATATGGATGGATGGATGGATGATAGAGATAGTGATGAAAGAGATAGTGATGATAGATATTTGAATTTTTGGTTGTTAGAGTTGACACAATATGATTGTTGTCACATGGTTGGCATTTTAAAGCAGTGTAATATCTGGAAATGCAGGTGTTCAGGCAGGAAAGACTGGATGAAAGCAGTCATTCCAGCAGCAATAAAATCAAATTTAGATAATTTTTTTGCAGCAGCTTTCCACCAGGTGGCAGAATTTGGCTGCAGATGTAATCATAAAGGTTAATTTTAACAAATACAGTTCTTCTGGGCATCTGTAAACACAGGACATAATCATTTTCATTAGTTAGATCAGTT
The DNA here is from genome assembly GCA_032468155.1 of Oxyrhabdium leporinum. Lineage (NCBI taxonomy): Eukaryota > Metazoa > Chordata > Lepidosauria > Squamata > Cyclocoridae > Oxyrhabdium > Oxyrhabdium leporinum. Next base: position 67,629 of record JANHFL010000409.1, read on the forward strand.
CCAACTGTCATCTTACATATGAGTCAATTCCATGAGTGCAATTAAGTTGTGTGAATGTGATTTACATGAACAATTTTACTAGCCGTATTGGAGGCCAAAGCAGCCTTACCACCACCGCCAAAGGTCTAATTCAAAGCAACAGAGAGGAAGATAATATTATGAAACTTTTGTCTTTCTATTTTAAATTAATTTCTTTGATGAAATTAATAGGTAGCCACGGAGGAAGGCAACCCTATTGAAATGTTTCTACCACAAATGACTGCGCTTGTAAAGCAGTGCAACATGATCGTTCCATATGACCTTCATCAGATTTTTGTGACACTGTGCTGCCTGAAGGAAACAGTTCACAAGCATCCTGCACAACACACCTCATACCCACAAATCCTATGGTTCCATGACTGTTGATTAACCCAGATTGTATTCAGATACAGATGCACATTTAACACATAAAAGCCATCCCACTAAATCAAGGGCATTTGTGAGTGGGAAAAAAAAGCCTGTTTTCTTCTGAAATGTCAATGCAGATTTAATTATTGTGATAGTCTTTTCTGTAACTTCCTGCACGTATACTCAAGAACATTGGCATCTTTCCTTTAATAGTTTCCTGCTAAAGGTCTTGCTTCTAAGTTTGTTCTTGCTGCATTATGGGGAGCCAACATCATCCACTGACTTCTAACACTGGCTGAATCTTGCCTTGATGGTGGCATCCATCCATGTTGTTCACTGCTTTCAGAAAAAGGCTTCTCAGCTGCCTTTTGTTTCCCTGCAGCCCCAGTTCTTCAAAGGTCATAGGACTGTGAATCAGAAACAGACCACAGGAACCACCCTTGATTCCACGGCTGCTGCCACAACTAGTAGAGTTCTGGGTACCCGTAGGCTTTTTGCTTTTCAGAAGAGGTACATTATCTGAATATTCTTGGGCAGTCCATCTCTACCGCTGGCCATTACACTACCATGAAGCATGCCCATTGCCTTACTTTTCTTTTCCTTCCCCTAGCTCTGTCTTTTTTGAGATGTTTAACCTTAAAAGGCTTCTGAAGGTTTTCTTTCCTGCTGAAGAATGTGAATCATCATCAATCATCATCATCTCATGAAATAAAATCTTGCAAATGTAGAATGTTATATTGCCATCTCGTCTTTGAAAAAATGGGAGGTTTTCCTTTTCTCAGTTATGCTGCCCCTCCACCCCCTGCCCAGTTAGGTCACATGCTGGATGCAGTATGTCAGCATCCAATGCCAGCTAAACAAAGTGTTCTATTCCAGCTCTCTGTCTCCATGGCAGGGACGTGCAGGTGGTGATGCCCCATCACCATGACAACATAAATTCCACAGGGAAGTCTCTTGGAGAGTGACACCCAGTTGCTGAAACTAGGGGTGGGAAGTGTCTATATGGAGATTCCCAGTCATCCAGGTCATGGTTGTCCCAAAGGTGTTTTTTTCAAGAGGCAACTGGACTTCCTGGTTTTTCTTTGAAGATGTTGTCACAGTCCTTTCAACAGTTCCAAGAAGGCTCCACACCAATTTGCACCACTCAGGTGACCCTGTTGACACAGATCAACCTCCAGGTGACCTTAAAAACCTGCTCAAAGAATGCAAATGTCCAGCTCTCTGCAATGTGTATCAATCCTTCCATTCCCCACCATCCAGTCAGAGCTGAAGAAGCTTCTTGGATGAGAAGCAAAATGACTTCAAAGAAAAAACAGGAAGTCCAGTTGCCTCTTGAAAAAAAGCACCTTTAGGAGTGGGAAGGATCATTTGTGCTCTATGGTAATCCAAAAAACCCAATTCCAGGTGTAGAGGCAATAGGGAATGGCTTTGAAAGACAGGAGGAAGAGTTCCTGCCAAGACAATAATCAGAGGAGCAAGAAGAAAGTAGTTTTCTGTCTCAATCAGGACCCTCTTAGTTTACATAGATAAAGGGAGAGAGAGGGGAAGCACATTCAGACTTGCAAGACTCTGTCCCTATAACTATACCAATGAAAGTTTTAGACCAATTTGGCATTGTTTTCTTAGTCTATAGGATGACTAGTTTATAGGATGACTTAGTTTATAGGATGACACTAGGAAAAGGTGCAAACAAAGCAATGGGCAAATAGCAGCTTATTGATAGTTTGGTCCAGCCTAAACTCCATTAAAGGACAGTGGAAACTTTTGTGATTCCAAAACAAGTCACAAAAAAGTACTTCATCACATACTAACAGGTGTGATGGCTGAGTGGCTTAATGCCGCTGGAAATGGTTTCCGCTCCAGAGGTTTGAGTTCTGGTACTACATGTTGGGGTGAGCTCCCCAACTTCTGTCCACCTAACAGTTTGAAAGCATTTCTATGTGAGTAGATAAAATAGATACCACTTCAGTGGTGCTCTGTGTAGAAAGTCAGATTCCTGCCCTCTGAACCTTCCCGGTTGTGGTGTTTGTTTGTGAGGCAGCTCCAGGGAGGGAGAGGTCCTTGGATGACATTGCAGGAAAAGCCGCTTGTCTTTCTTTCTGGTGCAAAGCCAGCTTGCTCTCTTGTAGTGCACCATGGGAAGCACCTGAGCATTTCCTACAAATAATAATTTCCTATAAATAATAATAATGACATACCAAGAAAACAGAATCCCATGTGTGGAGATACATACAACATACAGTAGCTATGCCCACAGAAGAATTCAATGCAAAACTAGTGAGCTACTAGTACTAGCTCCAAGATGAATTACCCAGTCAACTGATGGCATTTGAATTTGTTTTCAGGTATTTTTTCCCAACTTCTAAGCACTGACATTGTTAGTACCAAGAGATTCTGTTTTCTTGATCCTTAGGAAAGAACTATTTAGAGCTATTATGAGCTGGTTCATACTAAACTATAATCTCCTTTTAGCATGATTTACTAAATCAATTACAGTTAGCTGGAATCACATGCTAAACTACTGACCGTGATTTTCTAGTCACAAACACTAGAGTCATGTAGCAACCCACTTTATGGCTTAGTGTTGCATAAACCATGCTGGAGTTTTGCTGATGTTTTTCCAGTATTTCCCAAGGCCAAGCTGGCTTTGTTGTTCTGGTTATTGTTTCTTGCCTTGATGGCTATCTGGAATAACTCAGTTGCTTTGTTCTGCATCCACATATATGTTTTCCCATCCAGGAAAAAGCATAAATTTGAATGGAAGGCATTCAAATTAAGGTAGTGTTTTTCAACCTTGGCAGCTTGAAGATGTGTGGACTTCAAGTCCCAGAATTCCCCATCTGTAAATTATTCATGACACCTTCCTACTTACTTATTTAACCTGCTTCCTGTGGTTGAGATGGATGTAAAGGCTTTGTCTCCAGGGAGATGGTAATGCATTTCAGTTCACTGCAGTATCTTTATTCCCTCTGTGATGCTGACTGCAGCATGTTTTTATCAAGGTCAAAATGCTTGAATTTATATGAGCAAAGATAAATCAGTAGAGCAGCACTATACATTGAATATTGGTTGTGGGTTCTCAGGATTATTTCAGAATAAATCAGCATGGATTCATTCAAACCCTCATTTGAAATGCAACAGGAAGTGGCAAATAATGATTTTCAGTAAGATCCAGAATAAACGAATGAATGATAATGAATTAACTCAAGTGGAAGTCAGTTGTAGAATTTCTGTCAGTGGATGCTTGCATCTTGTGATTTTGCATATTGAGAAGGAACTTTACTTTAGAACAGTGAAAAATACCTTGGTAATTTTCTGGCTGGGCTGCTTAAAATTAAATCATAGCATAAGAGAATAATATTTGACATTTATCTCTTTCATCATCATATTTGCTACTGTACCCAGTGGAAATAGTGGTACAGTGGGCTTCATTCATTTATCCATTCAACTTGCAATCCAGTGTAATCTTCAAGAAATTCCAGTTGTAAAAGAAATGGAAGACTCTGGAGGTGGAGTTAAAAGAGGATCAGCCTAGAATCCCTGAGTCACAATGGAACCCTACCTTGAATTCTGTTGACCTGTATCTAATCCCAAGTAGGAGTTAACCATTAGTTGAGAAGATTCTTGTACCCATGATTAGCAGTAAATCAATTTAATTGGACCTTCACTTGTGGTTCTGATCTTTCACTCCTGACACCAGCAGTTAATAAAGGCACATAAATTAAAGCATAATGTAACTTAATTTCATAAACATAACCAAATCAAAGCTAAAACCAGCAAATCCACCCCTACCCCCAACCCTGAAATGGCCGCTGCTTACACCACACGTTTCATTGGAAGAGCTTCGTTTTCAGCATCTTCCAAAATGGCACTGTGAGGAAGTCAGACTGAAGTCAACCAAGACACTGCTCCAAAAAGCAGGTGCTATCACAGAAAAGCAGCTGTATTCTGTATCTTGGCTTTTCCCACTTCATGGAAGTGAACTACTGTCAGCAGCTTCCCCTGGAACAACAAGTCCGTTGGGTCAATTCTGGCTGGAAAGTAGGCTCCTAGAGCTGAAAGCCACATTTATTAATCAGAACTTGCACTTCGACTGCATCTAGAAGCCAACTCAGGGCCTATAGCATAGGGATTAATGTGCATTCGTGACATATGCCCACCAGCTAGCGAATTACTGCTTTGGAAACTAATTGCAGTTTCTGCAATGGTCTTCAAAAGAAACCTCCTGTAGAATGGATTGCAATAATCCATACGGGTGGTAAGAAGAACATATTACTTAGTTAAGTCCTGATTATCTTTGAGGAGCACAACCATAAGTACTACTCTAGTTTTATGGTAAGATTACATTAACAGCTTCTTGAAACGCTTCTTCCTTCACTTTTTTTACTGTCCAGGAAAGTAAGGAGGATCCCTTTTGAAACATTTCCCATGCCATCCTCCTCCTGTGGGATAAGAAATCTTCTACATGAGAGTTGTCCAGTCTGTGGCTCTTCCTGTTATGTCCCAAGGTCATTCCCACATACTAACTGCTCCTGTAAAGCTGCAATGTGTATATCCATCAGAATTGTGGAAAAGTCTGCCGCCCCCCTTTCCTGGTCATGGCTTCCGCTTATCAGCATGAATCAACAAGGACCCCAAAATTGTAGTCCTGCTCCTTCAGAGGAAATGTTTCCCCGTGTAGGTGCAGGACAGGTAGTCCTTGACTTATGACCACAACCGAGTCCACAGTTTATGTTGCTAAGCGAGGCAATTGTTAAGTTTTGTCCCATTTTATGAACTTTCTTGCCCAGCTGTTCAATGAATCACTTTAACAGTAACATGGTTGTTAGGTGAATCTCTGCTTCCCCATTGACTTAGCTTGTCAGAAAGTTACAAAAAGGTGATCACGTGATCCCGGGACACTGTAACCGTCATAAAAATGAGTCAGTGGCCAAGCGTCTGAATTTGATAATGTGGTCATGGGGATGCTGCAACAGCCATAAGTGTGAAAAACAGTCTTAAGTCACATTTTTCATTGCCCCTGTGACTTTGAACGGTCACTAAACAAACTATTGTAAGTCAGGGACTACCTGAACTGGGACACAAAAAGAACCATGCTGCACAGGTGATCACTCCATCTTTATTTGACTTGTTATCTAATCAAATAAATGGGAACAACACATATTTTTCCCACTGCAGCATTTTAGAAGTATAAAGAGTATAGGGTGCCTCCTTTGCTCCAGCAACAAAAGAACGAACTAAAATGATCAAAGGAATGAAGGGAAATCTGCCAATTGACAGTGGCAGTCAGCTTTACTGCATCTTTCAAATCAGTGGTTTTGGTGTCATCCATGCAACACTGATAAGAACGTTACAATTTATCATCACAGATACGGCAGTGTTATAAATCACTAGCATATAAGCTCTCTTAGCTTGAGCACAATTTCTTCATACCGAGGCATCAATGTGGAATGTGTCATTAAACAAAGAAATGAACAAATGGTCATTAATTATTTTATTTTTTTTAGTACTGTGGAGAGCTCAATTGAAAGATACAATGAAAATAAAATAAAATATGAAAACAAAAATAGCACAGATGTAGTTTATATACATCAATACTGCTTTTTTTTTTTTACATTATTTACATATGGTAACTGCACTGTCAACAGGTTAAACAGCTTGCATTATTCCATATATAGCCTTGGTCTACACCATTGAGTAGCCACTTCAAATTTCAAAAAGCTAAAAAGAAAAGAAAAGTGATCAATAATTGCAAACTATATAATTCAGTGATGGGAAGAACTGTTTTCATTCAGCACTTCCTATAGAAAACAAAAGAAACTGGTAGAAGGATCACAGCACACTGGTAGCAATGCAATATTCACAGGCTTCAGCATCTTCCAAATTATCTATAATGGCACAGAGTACAAGGATTTGTCAATAGTTTGCAAGCTAGGCCTGCTAGGACACACGTTTGCAGAAATAACGTTGTGTCCAGAACAACTGTAGGCTCAGATATGTACAAACAGGTCTTTGCAACTTATACCTGTAGCAGTATTATTTTTAAAAAGAATGTAGACATATACTATACAGAGAGCAGCTGATTATGCAATACTTTAAGACAAAATAGAATCCTATGTTTTTGTCCATTCTTTCAGGGCATTTTCATTCACTATTTTTCTCCTCTGGACATTTTGACTGTTACCTTGAATCAACAGATACCTCTGACGCAGGACATTTGTGTATATTCCTTGTTCCTATCTGCTGCAATGTATTAGGAATTAACCTGTGACCTAAGTGATTGTTCAGTGCAAAGATAATCCAATCTTAGGCAAAGGGACTGGGTTGAGACAAATCCCTAGGACTACTTGTATGTGTGTTTGTGCGCACGTCTGCTTGCACACAAAAGGCACAAACACAAGTATGTGCATGTGCATTCTTTCTGATTTGGTAAACCAGCGTAAAAAATAATGCATCTTGGAATTGGTATAAATAGTAGGGATAAGAGGTTGCCTCTTAACAGAAAGTATAAAATTGCTCCAAGCTGAAACAGCAAAACGGTGAAAACTTGTGCTGGATGTCGCCACAAGGGCTCCACACACAATCTAGGAGCGCGCAGCATCTCTTTGAGCAAACTGCTTCCCCCGTCTGAAAGTTGATAGAGAATTAGAGAGTGGAACACCTGGTCCTGGTTCCCCCATCCCTTCCCTCCCACCACAACAGAAACCCCATTTACAAAAATAGTCACATATAAACACCCTGCGGATTGGTTGGTTGTTTTTTAAACGATAAATTCACCTATACTGTGTGCGTGTGTGTGTGTGTGTGAAAATATGGCGAATGCGGCTGCTGAAGAACACACAGTGAGAACACTTACTGAATTAAGTGCCTTGTAACTTACTGAACGTGTAAATAGCTTTGCCCGCTTTCTGCTGAGCAGGAGGCTGCTGCTCTGTTTTCCAGAGTTAAGGTCTGGTGACTAGGGGGTCACTGTCTCGTTATAGGCACTAACCTTGAAAGAGAGCGTACATATCTATATAGAGACATATCTGTGTATGTCTATATCTATACGTAGATATACATGTAATATATTTATAAACGCTGACAGTTTGGCATAGCTCTCCAGTGAAGCTTTGCTGGCAAATGCATCCCCTTCAAAGGCTGTAAACAAGTTGAAGAACAAATAACACAAACGATCGGTTTTCACTTTTTGCTGATCTTTATATCTTTCCCTTTAAAGTCTCTGCCTGTTTTGCCCTTTTCATATTTCTCTTTGTTTGGCTTAGTAACGCTATCATAGGAAGGGGGAGAGGTGGTCGAGGAACTCTCGTCAGTTTTCTCTGGACTGGAATTCCCATTAAACCTATCAGAGGTCACCTCTTTGATTGGTAGGACGTCGCCATCTCTGCATTTTTCTTTATTATACATAGAAGTTACTTTTTTAACTTTCTGTTTTAGGAGGAAACGCCTGAAAGCCCGCTGGATGATGGTAGCAGACACCTCCTCCTGCTTTCGCTTTAATGTGGTGGTGATTGGTTCGTATGAAACTTTGGATGGATTGGCTGCCATGAAGCGGTCTTCCATTTGCACTCTGAGTAAATCCATTTCTTCGCTTTCTCCCAAGACACGCTTTGTAAAGGCAAACAAGATGTCAAGGCAGTGAATTCTATCACCACTCACCATGGGCAGGTCCATCGAAATTAGCTGAACATTGTTTGGTTTGGCAATCAGAAGAGGAGGATCCAACGAAGCAGCAAAATCAGAAAGTTTACTATATTCTATAAATTGGGATGCATCCGGATCAAACTTTTCCCAGACTTCGTAGAACATCTCAAAATCGTCCTCACTCAGAGGTTCAGCACTTTCTTCGGTAGCCACACTGAAGTTCTCCAAAATGACAGCAATATACATGTTGACTACAACTAAAAATGAGATGATAATGTAGCTGACAAAGAAGAAAATACCAACTG
>JANHFL010000409.1:76064-104390 GCA_032468155.1 Oxyrhabdium leporinum
TTTCCTTCCTTCCTTCCTTCCTTCCTTCCGTCCGTCCTTCCTTCCTTCCTTCCGTCCTTCCTTCCTTCCTTCCATTTATTCAATCAGTGGTGACTAAAGATGGATTAGAAGAGTATGGTCTGAAAGCTGGAAGAAGGAACATATGTACTATATTATGTTGATGATACTCTGATAGCTGAAATGCAAATCATTGAAAATTTTACTAATGAAAGGAGCACAGTGAATAAACAGGACTAAGATGAAGTAGAAAGACCAAGTAAATGATAAAAAGTACAAAACCAGCATTAGAATTGATAGAGTGAAATGTGTGGGACATAAATTGTTTAATGGGATATAAACATGGTCATGTTTCTGTTAGAGAAGTCTCAATAGGATCCTTAATATTACACATGTTCATTCTATGAAACAGAAGAGGCATATTTGTTTATAAGGGCAAAGATCAATAGAGTATTGAAGTACAAGCACATCTTCATGCTTTTATCAAATTCCTTCCCATTTGTTTGCTATCGAGATAGTTGAGATATCTCCTGCCTGCCTGCAAAATTTTGACTATACCTGAAATATGTTAGTGTATGCTCATTTGCTGTGAAGTGGCTTCATGATGTTTGAGAACATGCTATACTGGTCATTTTGATTGGCTTTCCACATTAGGCCAAGTCATAATGCAAGTTGCTTGGGTTTATTACATGAAACCAGACATTGGGATTTGAAGTCCATGGTATATGGATTTGGAATATTTGGCAGATGCAGCAAGGAGTGTGGGCTTTTGGGAAACACTTCACCTACTTCTACTTCATCTGATTTGCTTTGCCAAATCAGCGAGTATGCACTAAAGAAGTACTACTGATAATTCAGCTAATTCTAGACATGGCAAGGATCTTTTGGGTTGTTTCTGCCACAATCCGAATCTGAACATTTCGCCCAGATTTCCCAACCACTTGCTTTTTCCAGCAAAGAATATGCTTTTTCTATAACAGAAAAAAAAAAGAGGACTTGCTATCACACCCAGTTGGGTTGGGCTCTAACATTGATAGTTTCTTGTAACTAGATGAGGGATTGAACCAGAGGAAATGGCATGACATTCCTAGAGGATTATTTGTGCGTAGGATTCATGATATGAATAGTATAAGAATTATTTTAAGGTGCATATTGGGTATGCAATGGAAAAATTGGGTTTAAACTATGGATGGAATAGTTTTACTGTAACATGGTTTATTTAGTGAAATTGTGAACCCATTGTGATTTAATGATATACATAGGTAGACATAAACATGGAATAACTTTGTCACTTTGAATGCACACTAATTGGCATACATTAAAATGAATTTTTGTTGCATAAGCCAGGTGACTATAGGTTGTTTAATGTTTGTTCTTTTTTTAAAAAAAATACTCTTAATCTGTATCTAATTCCTGAAGTGATCATCTTTGAAAGCACACATAGGGGCAGAGACTCATTTTCAACTTTTTAGAACATAATTCATTGGCAGAAAAACCATCTCTTCCATATACCCTGTGATTGGATGATTAAGAACCTCCAGTTCTTGACAAAAAGGATCTGAAGGAACACATGACTTCAAGCAAGATAGGAGGGCAGATTGTGTGAATTCACAGATGACAACTCAAGGAACAGCAGCTACAGATAAGTAACTATTTCTTGTGAACATTGTGACTTAACACGAGTGAGTAAAAAATTGCTTACCTGGAGCAGCATTCGGGTACCATGACATGACTGAAATAAGTTGGCCCTTTCAAATATCTGGGAATGGACATCTAATCTATAATGAAAGGTTGAGCCCATGCAGTCGCCAGGCATAACTACAGGCAGGGAATACTTGAAAGAATGGCTATGATGCTCGTGTGGGAACAAAGCAGGTTAGAAGAGGGCTATAGCTGTTTGATCACCTCACAATCTGTAGGCTATTGCTAAAGGCTACTGCTGTCCATTTGGAGAATTGCTGACAAAAAGACCGTATCTTTTAGATGTGCCTTGGAAGGGCAGGAATGCATGTTGATCTACATGAAACAGTGCCATATTTCAAGATGAAAAGGAAAAATACATCTAAATAATGAAATGATGTTCTCGATGCTGGGGATGTTAAGAAAAAAGCAAGCGATACAAGGAAGGAGAAAGGATTCCAAATTTTGTCCTTTAAGAGATCTTCAGTTTGATGAGCTGGCAGCATAGCTATCAAATCAATTATGTTCCATGAGTCACAGTTAACTTGTGTGATTACTGTAAGGCTGCATTCTATTTTACATCTTGGAATAAAGAAATTGCCAAAAATAACATTCACCATTATTTGTGACATTCACAAGAATATTCTCCTTGACTGGATTAAAAAGTAGGACACATTTGTCACTCCTGTCTTCTGAAATACATTTTAGTTGCTGGGAGTCATTATAATTGTTTAGTGCCCAAATATGCCAAGCCTCATAATTTTATCCAAAAATACTGTATATAGTTTTATTTTGCTTCTGTCTTGTGGATGGGGCATGGATAATGGATTAGAAGACTACCACAGAATGTGTGGAGCAGACATAGTTGGCTAGTGAGAATGGGGCCATACTTGGGAATAGGGCAGTAGAAAACTCAGCATTATGATTTATCTAGCAAATCCAGGGAAAAGCAGACAAATTAAATAAATTAAATGGATTATTTGCTGGCAAATTAATGTGAAGGGTTTGAAATCAATAATTAAGAACATTAATTGTACATAGAGATGATACATGAGATCATAACTCTAAAAGATCTAGATAAAAATCTCATATAATAAATCAGAGTAAAAATATTCGATAATATCAGGACAAATACTGTAGGACAATAGCTGAATTCAGAAAAACATAGTTCTGTATTAATGGAAAAAGATGAGAGATGATTTTTCCTGGGAATATTAGAGAATTTATAAAGACCACCTTGATGCTACAAGATTGCAAATACAGCATATAAAAATATGAAAAATAAACACCAAAAGAATAGGAAAGTGCTAAATTAAACCTTCCAAAGGAAGAAAATAAGGATGTACTTATTGCTTACCAGAAATGAAACACGGAGGGGGCTGGTTGGTCCTCCTTAGTGAAAGAATAGTAGATCTGGAATATTCCTACATTATCTTGCCTTGATGTTACCTTGACTTTAAAATTTGGCTTAATCTCTGGATTAAGATGGTTTCTAGGTAATATTTTGAGAAGTTGTAATTATTTCTTCCATGCTAATACAGACTACAAGTGAAAAGGTTTTTACTAGCACGATGAAAATTGTCACAATCGCCTACTAAACCACGAAACAGTTGGATTTATGTAAGAGCAATAGTCTATGTATTGCTCTTGTACTATTTCTCTTCAAACTGGTGCCGTTGACCCCATAGTTCAGCTCTGAGCTACATATTCTTTATTAATTATATCCTGCTGATGCTTAAGAGGTGAATCTTTGGTACCGCCGGTATTGATGGAGCTGGGTCCAATTAGGTAAACAATTGGATCTTATTTTGGTTTGTTTCACTATTTAACACCCTCTCCCCCATCCTGAAACATTATTTTACTTTAATGACATTTTAAAGTTAAAAAGAAGCACAAAATTAATCGATCCATGATAAAAATGATCAGCTTTATTCTTTTGGCTTGTTAGTAATATGGTTTATAGTTATTTATGCTAAAATATTCTTCTACATGCAATTCATCAATATATATTACTAGTCAATAGCCAAAGTAAAAGAATAGGTTTACTTCTTCCCTCTGTAAGAAACAGACAAAACAAAGATGCCTAGATACATTGGTTTTCATTTTGCTATTTTTGTTCTTAAAGAAAGAGGACATTTGAATCAGCCTCTGGAGACCAAATTACAGTTATGATGTATCTAAGGCAGCACAGATCAAAATGAATACTGCAACAGATGTAGCAGTAGTGAAATTCAAGACCCAAGTGTTGGTGCAAGTACTATGAGAACCAAACATTCATTAATATCACTGATCCAAAGCTCACCGCTTTCACAGGCAAATCACACACCGTCTCCATACATCTGCAATTACTTCACATTCAGATTTGTTCAGCTTTTCTAATTGAAACTGCTAGGAGGTGCAGAAACAAAACATAGCAATAACAACCTGATTGTCCCCCACCCCCATTGGTGTGTTAAAATGTATTATAAAATACCGGTTTAAATAAATAAAGCAAGCATATCAACTGCAAGATGATAAATCGAAGTGATTTAAAAATAATATAAAATATGCTTTTATAAAAAGTTTTATACATTTCTATTTTAAACCAATTACCATGTTCATAGTACATCTTGTTAGTACAGTAATGTTTCATGTTATAGAACAATCAATTAGTAAAAATTATACAGTGGTTATATGCAGCATCAAATATAAATAGAAGAACATCTCTTCAACTAGTTTCCTTCAGCTTCAGACACATGATTTCCTGTCTGACGACTACAAAAAAAAGATGAATCAGAGGCAACAAAGGTATTCTGCATGAACAGATCTAGATCCTGCCACTAAAGTCCAAATGATTCTAATCAGAATAATTTTTACTAAACTTTACTAAATTGTACACATCAGCCCCATTTCCAAGCATGGCATGTTCAATTAATTTAGGACTTCTGTTTCCCTTATAAGGTACGTAAGGTGAGAAAGCTCTTATCTGAAAGTAAAAAAAGTATAGGAAAAGCTATCAACTGATCTTTTTTTTTTTAAAAAAGAAAATCTTCACTCAACTACAGTAATGAGCATTCAACAACTGTATAATTTACCAGAACTGCACAGAGGTTAAACAGTAATTTCTAAAAATCTTGCTCATTTTTCCAAAGCTTCATGGGAAGAAAGTTTTCCTTTCTCCTTGTGAGAAAGCTATGTGGGATACCTTTCCTAAGGCAGCACCTGACATCTGCACTTGTTCTAGACACAACATAAGCACATTATTGAGTGGGCATTTTCAATCTATAAAATATTTAAGCTAATCTAGAACCTTTGCAGCTCTAGATGTGTTGAACAAGTCTCTTTCAAATAGTGATAATGTTTATTCGATAATCTTTTGACAGCTAGGCTCAAAGATCATATCCAATAATTCTATAGCTTTTTTGGAAGAAAAAAGAAATGGCATATTTAAATAAACCAAATGTATAATTATTTTGGTTTATTTAATTTAATTTATTAGATTGCTATAGCTGCCCACTCTAGAAGACTCTGGATGGCTTAAACATACATAAATAAAAAACAGAGAAACAATTATGACCCACATAAACAAACAACCCTGTTTAGCAAACAAATTGTGAAATATACTGATTCAGATACTAACGTTTACAATAAAAGAAGAAAAACCACCATGTTATTTGATTCAGTTTACCTACACATTATAAACTATAGACACTTAATCTTGTATAAAGCATGAATAGGTAAAAAATTACAAACATACGCAACCCTGAAATTTGGACAAGTTATGACTCCTTGTTAGTTGCTTACTTTTCCATCATGCATGAGCTAGGAAGTAGAACATGCCTTCATGCAAATCTGTTATCTGTACATGTGTGAAAATACCAATACACTAACTGGCCAAATAAATTCAAGGGATACCTGATGTGCTAGAGACTTGGGATAGCTCATATACCCCCATTTTAAGATGCTGGACCCTATTGTAGTTGCCATATTATTTTAGAATGATGAATGAATGAAAGAATGAATCAACTAATCAATCAAATCAGTGAATCCATGAACAAATGGTAAGAGCTAGTGTATACACTGTATGCTATAGTACTGGATTTTAGAATATGTAAACATGTTAGAGTATTTATTTTTGATTATTTTTAATAGCTATCTTTTTCCCGTAGAAGTAGTTACAAGAGAATACACATGAGAATGTAAAATCCTTTCGGCTTTTGCATTCTTGTGTACCGTATCTCACAGAATTCAAGACTTTTTCCCCTAAGAAAGTATCACCTCAGAACACATTCCTCTTCTACAATAGGAACATTTGTATGTGTACATACAAAGGGAAAACTAAAACCTGTGGAAGTTGAGCTAGAAGAATTGCCCAAACGTGAAATACTATTTAAAAAAAAAGTCAGAATTGATGGAGTCCATGTAGCAGCTAATTCAGATTGTTTTGGGAAGGAAAATCCCACAAAGCTCCATTTAGTACTTGAGTTATGCCAGACACCAGCCTAAATTCTTAAAGCATCTACCTGTCTCTTTAAAGGTGAGCAGATTTCAGCCAAATTCAAACAGCCAATGGCCTGAGCAGTGATATACTGCAAACAAAGCCTGGAATCAGCAACAGCCTATAAAGAAGGTTGGTAGGTCACGCTGCTGGCTGACCTTGCACAGGGATGGGGGGAGGAACTCCTGTCGCTATCTATGGCAGGGAGCAACACACATGTGGTATTGTCTCAACAGCCCCTCTCAGCCTGCACAAAAGAAAGCTCAATACCCAAAGAAACCTTGTCCATCTTCATGGATAATGCCAAGTATGTTCTCCCCAGAGACCTGAAATTCTTCTACCTGAAAGAATCACATCACAAGCTATCAACTCTGGAAATGCCCTATCCTTTTCAAGGGAGGTGTGTGCCTCCCCTCCAGGTGACCAACCATTTACTGTCCTTATCCTTCACTTCACAGCTGGGTTTCTATTTTTCCTACTCGTGGCTCCTTCCAATCATTTAAGTTCAAGGTCTGAACTTCTAGCTGCTATTCTCTTAAGCTTTTCTTTTCACTGAATTTTAATGGGAAGTCAAGCCTCTTATTTTGATTCCCCTCATTTCTTTTCTGGCAGGCTCACTTTTTAGTAAACTTAGCTGGACAATATTTTTTTTTCCAGGGATAAACTTGCAGGTCTGAAGGATGTTGCAGATAAACTTTGGACAAGCCTACAAATGTCTGACAAGAGTTTTAAGCCTACAATGGTTAAGTTCCCCAATGATCCTATCATTTTTATAAGTAATAAAGTTAAATATATATAATTGTATATATATATATATATATATAAATGTATCTGTGAAAAATCAATTCTGTTGCTGGATATAATCACAAACAATGATTTGTGAACAGAAATACAACTGCACTAACAATTTTGTCAAACATGACGTAAATGGCAATTGAGATGTACACATTGGATACAATTACTGCAGCAAGGGAATAATTTTTGGTGGTTGTTAACACACACGCACCACACACACACAAATGCTAATGCATTCTTGCAGCCTATAGTAATTTTGTGAATCCTCTTCATCTGTGCAAGCTGGTAAGAAGAATTGTTCTTGTCCTCATACAATAAAATTACAAGTACCTTGGATGCATGAATATATTACGCTGATATAGTAGAAATGGTCAGTTTGGCATAAGCTTTCAGCATGATTCCTGGATGGTATCAGTATTACCCTTCTGATGCTGTAAACAATTTGGTGTAGATAGAATTACAGGCCTGCTTCAGGGTTACTTTTTATAATCCTTGTCATCTTTACCTTTTTCTTCTTTTTCTGACTTTTCTTGTTCATATTTGTCTGGTTTTGTTACACTATCATAGGAAGGAGGTGAAGTTGTGGAGGAGCTTCTTTCTGCCTTTTCCAGAGTTAAGTTCAAACTTAATTTATCAAAAGCCATTTCTGCTTTGGAAGGAAAAACATCCTCATCCCTGTATAAGTATGATGTATTGCACACTGGTTTCCTCAGACGATAATGCCTAAAGGCTCTCTGAATAACCTTAGCCGATTGCTCCTCAAGTTTCCGTTTCAGGGTGGTTGTGATTGGTTCATAGGAGACTTTTGAGGGATTAGCAGCCATAAACCGGTCTTCCATTTGCACACGAAGGGCGTCCATTTCATCGCTTTCACCCAAAACACGCTTTGTAAAGGCAAATAATATATCAAGGCAGTGAATTCGGTCACCACTCACAATGGGCAGGTCCATTGCAATTAGCTGAACTTTGTTTGGTTTTGGTATTAGCAGAGGGGGCTCTAGCGAGGCAGCAAAATCAAAGAGCTTGCTGAACTCTATAAATTGTGTTGCACCCGGATCAAATTTTTCCCAAACCTCGTAGAACATCTCAAAGTCATCTTCCCCTAGAGGTTCAGCACTTTCTTCGGTAGCCACGCTGAAGTTCTCCAAGATGACAGCAATGTACATGTTGACTACAACTAAAAATGAGATGATAATGTAGCTGACAAAGAAGAAAATCCCAACCGAAGGATTGCCACAGTCTCCTTCAACTGAGCTCCCCGGATGAACTTTTTTAGGGTCACAGTCTGGCTCCTTGTTGAGAATGGGAAACAGCAGAGAATTCCAACCACCGGAAGTGGTAATTTGGAAAAGGCAGATCATACTGTTAGCAAAAGTTTCAAAATTGAACATGTCGTCAATGCCAGCTTCTCTCTTCACGTAGGCAAATTGGGACATTCCAAATATGGCGTAGATGAACATGACCAGGAAAAGGAGGAGACCAATGTTGAACAAGGCGGGGAGAGACATCATCAAGGCAAAAAGCAGGGTGCGGATCCCCTTTGCCCCCTTGATTAGACGCAGGATTCGACCTATTCGGGCAAGTCGGATCACTCGGAACAAGGTGGGGGACACAAAGTATTTCTCAATGATCTCTGCGAGGAACATTCCTGCAAGAGAAAAAATATATATTTAAAAATGACACTTTTACAGCACTCATTATTTCTCATTACTTTATAAAGCAGAACCTGGGCATTGAGCATACATGAAAATTAAAATAGTTTGAAATGATTCCTAAATGTAAACTGCTGTTAGTCCAAAGGAAACATATTGATTAGACGCTGGTATGTTAAAAAAAAACCAACAAGCAATAAACTTAACAGTGAAGAAAAATTAAGACTGTTAAGCTTCATTATCTTAGGCAAATTCTAAAACAATCAATTTGCAAACATAAGAAAATATGCAAAAATTCTTTGTCTCTGTCAGGGAATTGCACAGCCCCAGTGTCCAAATAGAGTCAGAGACGCTAACATGAACTTGTAGTTTTATATAATTTTACATTTATATTTACAGTAAACAAGATAGTCAGGTGCCTCACTACACCATGAGGTAAATCATAGTACAGCATATAAAGCACACAGAAGAAAAAGGTGGGAAAAAGGGAAACTCCCCCAGCAACCAATCATAATGTAGATTGCCTCATGCAGAAGCCCCCCAGCCCCATCCAACCAACTGTGTGTTCTGGTCCACACTTTACTGTTCATTAAATATGACATTAAATATGTTAACAGGCTCACTAGTCTGTAATCCTAAATTTTTCTATTAGAAAGCTTTGATTGTGATATAAACAATATCTGTTGAAGTTAGATAAAGACAGAGACAAACTTTTGATTCTTAGATTTATTTCATATGTAGAAATACCTTCATATTTTGCCCAATTCTTTGGGATAGCATTCACAAAGTTTTCTTGGCAGTATTACGGAACCACTGTATTATTTTTTTTTAGAGGTTTATTATTATTTAGTTTAGCCTAGAACCCTGGGATTTCCTTCTAAATAAAATGAATCCTTAGCTTTTGAGGTCAGCCAAGGTTAGTTAGTTACTACCTTAGCATCCGCTGAGGATGTAGTTGTACCTGACAAAACTTACAGCATCAATCACAAAATACGCCACAGTACTCCCTGCCCTCTCAGATGACCTTTGTCTTTTTTTTTAGGCAGAGGAACATACTTTCAAGCAAGGCACTCACCACCATTGCTGAGATTTTAGCAAGGCCTATTCCTTGTATTAGAAGTACAGATCATGCTTCTTTTGCCTTGCAGAGTGCTATCTTCAATTTAAAAAAACAACAACTCAAAGGATCTTTTAAAAAAATCAAGAGCATCAAAAAACATGATGATATCTAAAGAGGTGCTGGAGAGCAAACTGGAACTTCAATACTTGAAATAATTATTGTCCTAGGTGTATTTCAGACTTTCTTTCTCGGTTGATAGACATACTGTCCGCTAACGGACAAAGAGAGAGTCAGTTTGGCGTAGTGGTTAAGACACCAAGACAGAACCTAGGAGACCATTAGTTCTAGTTCCATCTTAGGGACAAAATCAACTGGGTGACCTTGGGCCAGTCGTTTGCTTTCAGCCCGAAGAAGTTAGCAAGGGCAAACCACTTCTAAAATCTTGTCAAAAAATCTGCAGGGACTTGTCCAGGCAGTCACCAGGAGTCCAAACTGACTCAAAGGCACCCCAAAAAACCCCAACAACAATAAATGAATATTTTAACCCTTATTTTGTCTCTTGCATGCTCTTTATATCCCTTTTAACTATTGTTATTATATAATTGCAATTGCACGTAGCATGAGCTGACTCAGTATAATGCCAAATCACAGATTTTCCTTTTACCTGTCCTCTGATTTACTTAATGCTCTTTTAAGACAGGCTGTTTAATTGGCTTGCAAGATCTACCTATCAGGTGTTCTGGCAAATTATGATTGACCCTAAATCAAATGTAATTTAAGAATTACAGCATATGAGAAAGGAAAGGAGAATTCTCACCTTTATACTTGTTTATTAAACTCTATTAAGAGCTTTGTTGGAACAAGATGATGGCCTATGCAATATGCAATATAATATTCTATGATATACAATGTCCAATAAGATGCATCAAGTTATAACTTTCCATTATTGTTTGCTAGAAGCTGCAATCTAAGATAAACTGCCTGTGATTCAGGCAACACAGCTGAATCCATGAATTTATCTCAACTGCACCAGCAAAAGTCTGTATTTGAAGTCTGGCATTTTTCTATGTGTTTCAATATATTATTTTGGTCATGTTTATATTTAATTCTATTTGCCAATTATTATTAACTATTATTTGAATTATATATAAAATAATCCTGTTACTGAACCAGGAATCAAAAAAATTAATACACGACTTTAGTGACTCAGATTACAAACCTTTTACTGAATTAGAAATCTAATGCAATTTAGTAAATGAGTTTAGCCATTATGTATTTTTGGAAACAAATGGATCTTACCTACAATGGAGAGAATGACGACGACAAAATCAAAAATATTCCAGCCAATAGTGAAATAATAATAACGAAGTGAAATCAGTTTGAGTATACATTCTCCAGTGAAAAGAATTATGAATACCAAGTTAATTCTGGATAAAATAATTTCCATTTCTTTACTTTGGTCATCTGTTTCAACCATCATGGTGACCATATTAAGGCAAATAAGAATCATGATACTGATGTCAAAGGCTTGTTTGGTTACAAAGTCAAAGACTAATCCTTGAAATTTATTCTGTAAAAACAAAAACAAAGAATATTCGTATTGCGAAAATATTTTTTTTTAGTATTGGATTATTTTTCCTTTATCGTTTGTTTTACTAATGTTCATGCCCTCTTCTTTTGGGAATCGACAAGCATACTAAGTGGGAGAAATCAAAAGAAAAAAATCAGATCTTGAACTAAAATCCTAAATTGGATAACTCAAACTACAATTTCAGATATTTTATTGTCCGCGTATCATTACAGGAAGTGCAGTTTATATTATTTTAAACAAGATGTTAAGAGTTGGAAAGAGTGATCTGAGAGAAGAAAATATATAAAATAGAAATCCTTACCCCTGGTCTCGGTATTGGCTTTTGTGGTTTTTTGGAGCCCAGCTTTTTCATTGCATTGTAATATTTTTTCTGTTCCTCTGTCATAAAAATGTCTTGTCCTCCAAAGTAAAGAAATAAATCAAATCTAGTTACACAACTAGCGCTTCAAAATATGGACGGTAGGTTCACAAGATAAGATTTATTTTTGGGCTATGAGATCAAAGAATATATAACCATTCTTGCTGGTCTATATTTGGTAGTAGCCATAGTAATAGCACTTAGATTTATATACCGCTTCACAGCCCCCTCGGTTTACAGAGCCAGCGTATTGCTCCCAACAACCTGGGCCCTCATTTTACCAATCTTGAATCAGTGAGAATCGAACTGCCAAACTGCTGACAGTCAGCAGTCAGCAGAAGTAGCCTGCAGTACTGCATTCTAACCACTGTGCCACCACGACTCTTAATAGAAAGAGGAAGGACAATTAAAGGTTTCTCTTTTCTCTAGTTTTGCTGCTAGAATGGGTGCAATGTTTTAATTGTTTTAGTTTCTGAAGTGTAGTTGCTAGCTGTCCAGGGAATATTTATAAATATAGAATATTATAGAATAAATTTAAGAAGTTAAAGCAGGATTGGCTAAACTTTTCCTGAAAGACCAAGCTTATAATCTAGGAAAGTCTTTCTTCACATCTGTCTTCATATCCCCCGGTGCCAAGAAGCACATTTGCAGAATTATGCCTGCTGTACCAAAGCAGCAACTTTCTGTAAAGCTTAAATACAGGCACAAATATTTATGTCTTGGTTGTGTTTAGAGTACTGCAAATAGCTGTGTGTGAAACAATCTTTGAACGGTGTCCCAAAGCAATTAATGTAAAATACAGCTACTTTATTGTTAAACTGTGCAAAATTCCAGGAACATATTCTGTTTATGCTAAAAGAACTTCGGCTATCCTATGGACAGAATTCAAGACGTAAGAGTTTAATTTTTAATACGCTGGGTGGTTTAGGACCTAATAATCTGTTGGAAACCTTTCTTGTTATGAACTTCTTTGGATGTTAAGATCTGCAGGAGACACCTTTTATGGATACCCTTATTTAAAATGCACACAGGTTGTGTGGGTGGAATAGGGTCTCTTCATGCATCACTTCCTAGTTATCAAATGCCTACTCTTAGGAATTGTCTTCAGCCCCTCTCCTTCTGCCTTTAGAAAGGGAGTTAGAATTCACTTCCTTTTAGTGTTTTTCTGTGATTCAACCATTTATATGTCTAGTTTAACTGTGCTTTGATTTGTTGATCCCTTTTTACTTTTGGTTTTATGCTGTTATGCACCCTGATCATCTTTTTGAATAATAAATATGCTTATTGAATAAATACATCTACTCTCCTCCTATGAAATTAATATTCCAAATACAAACAGGCAACTGTTGTAAAGGTCATCAAGACTAGATCACATGCTGCACTATATTATAAAGCCCTCACACACACACACACACACACACCGGTCACTCATGACACTACAACTTTGAACAAACTACACTTTCTCAATTTAAGTGGCCCATCAATGAAAAGCTGTAATAAAGTAACGTAATTTAAAAGAAATGAGTTTTATCTACTCTTAGGTCCTTATTTTTTTTTCTGTTTTGTCAACCAGTGCATAAAAACATTTAATTTCTTTACTTTCATATTGGTTCCTGCATTGAAAATGAAGATGTGTTTAGGGAGGAAGATTATAGGTAAAAAATAAAAATAAACTAATAATGGTGATATTACTGTAGCTAGCAGAAAACCTACTGGAAATTCAGGATGACAAGATAGTAGTATTTATATAAATATTTAAATATATATTGTTTTAACATTTTAAGGGGGTTTCTTATGGTATTTTTTAAATTATAGCTTTTACTTCCAGAGCATAGAGCAAACAATTTAAATACTTATCTTCTTTTTTTGCTGATTGAAATTATCTATAATGACACCAATGAAGAGGTTTAAGGTAAAAAATGATCCAAAGATGATGAAGATAACAAAATAAAGATACATATATAGGTTATCTTCATAATAGGGTTGTTCTTCTACCTACAAGGCATAAAACAATACAGTATCTTAGTACAATCACTTAAGGCAGGCAGTAATCAAATTCTTTTGTAACACAACAATTCAGTGTAAATTAGGAATCTATTCCTGTTTCAATCCATGGTGTGAAAGTAGACTTTAATCAAGTAGAAATTCTCCCATACTCAATGCACTCAGAATACAAGGGACCTGCTATGTTTTCATATAGTCCTATTCTTCCCGCTACAATCTATAGCATCCTATCCTTGGCAGTTCTGGAGGCCCTCCTAATTCTTCCAAAATTTCCAGAGGTGAGTAGGGAGAAGGGAAATCAGCAGAGATCACTTCTCATCTCATTCCATTGTAGAAATGTTTTATCGAAAACTTCCACAGACGGTAGAAACTTTTTCATCTGTAGGAGCTGGAACCAAGGTACTAAATGAAAATGTCTTTCAGTTCATCATTCCTGTGAAACTTTTTACCAATCACAGGAACTCAGAAATGCTTTAAGTATTTTTCTTAACGAATATAATTTTTAGCAAAGAAAAAAAATATGGATTATAAAATACAACATACACAGTTATCAACCAAAAACATTTCTCTGTGTTTAATAGAATATGAAATGCTACTTACATCCCGTGAATCAACAGCTGCATACATAATATCCATCCATCCTTTAAAAGTAGCCTAAACAGAATCAGAATGAGTTAAAGTTCAGTGAAAGAGATGCAGACATGCAACAGATTTAAAATACTACTTTAAAAAGTCCTGTTGAAATGGAATGTAAGTTAGTCATGAGGAAATATTAGGGATGTGCAAAGTGTTTAATACATGATTCAAAATGTGAATGTTTCGGCTGGTTTATTCAGGGCAGAAGTGCAAAGGTGTGGGGAACTAGGATAAAGCCAAGGATACTAGCAGCTAGAAGGAGGAGAAAAGCACTGCAAAGCTGATGAATAGACAAGGTTGGTAGAATATGCTGCATGGGAACACTGGCAGAAGTAGCTGCTTGTGGGCACTTCTGTGGAATATACACGCTGGGACATTGGCGGTGGCTGAAGGGAAAGTAAGAAGATGCTAGGAAGATCAGGGACTACGAAGCTGATGGGATACACTGGGCACATTGGAGGCAGCTAACAAGACAGAGTGAAGGAAAGTGCTAGGTCCTTTGCCCAACCTATCTAAAAGTGTACTGTAGTTGTGAGAATAAAATTAATAACACTCTTCACTTCAACCAGAAGAGCTATAATCAGGGTAGACGTAGTAATATTCTGCATAACAGAATACGTTTTGGAGATGAGAAGTGTGTATGGATCACCAAATAAATGGAAATACCAATGAATCTTTAGGCTGTGTACCTGATTTTAATCTCTTCCTAGTAATAAATTACAGAACAATGATTGGACATTTCCAATCCTATTTTTCCTTAAGTCTTTGCCAGTAGAAAGAGAATATTGTCGCTACATAGCAGCCCAGGATCACCTTATCAGTGGAGTTTGCAAAAAATGGTAGAAAAGACATATGGATCTCACCACCATCATGATCCACTGGAATTTTCTTATTGTTGCATTTCCTGTGGGAGTCACTAAAGATACTTGCAATATTGACACAGAACTGTATCATTTCTGCCTCTAACCTGGCCTTTAACTTCTACAAGCAAACCTCCCCAGGAAGGAAATTTCACTAGATTGACACCTATAATACTTCTCCGCTCTTATAATAAGCCTTATATCCGATGGAATGGCATCTAGAGAACAATATCATCAAACAGCGTGATCATGCTTAAATCAGTAAATTGTTTTACTTGTAGAAATTCCAGCGTCAACATGGAACAACGTTGTGAACATGGAACAACATGCAACGGCTTCAGTACTACTTTATTTATTTTTATTTATTAAATTTACTATATCACCATCTCACCAAAGGCAACTCTTTTGATCCTGGAGCTTGATTCAAGCAAGTATCACCAGAACTTATGTGGAGCTTTATAGTAAAAGTAATGAAATTAGATGATTTCCATAGTTATTTTTATAGGCAGTTGGGTAGAAAGAAAATTACTTACAACTTGAAGCAGAGCAAGATAACCAGCCCCAACATTATCAAAGTTAACTTTCACGTTTTTCCATCGGGCTTGCTGATTGTTGTATATTAGCTCATCGCATTCAGTTTTATTGTTGACATCACTGATGTTGAACATTTCACCCGTTGTGGTATTAACACAATGGTAGAACTTGCCAGCAAAGAGATTCACACCCATAATACTAAAGATCAGCCAAAATATGAGACAGACCAGAAGCACATTCATAATGGAGGGAATTGCTCCAATAAGGGCATTAACAACCACCTAAGGTAAATATTGAAGAGGGGGAAAAAGGGAGGAGGAAGGGGAAGAAGGCCTAGATTATTATTATTTGCAACTGAAGCTGTTTATATTCAGAGATCGTATGGAAAATAATAGACATGTTAAAGTAAGAAAGCTAAAGATTACCCTCCCACCCAAAAGACAGAACAGAAACTAAATGCTACAGAAAGTAAAAACAAAAACGAAAACCTGGTAAGATGGAATCATAACATTTGCGTGCACTGAGGAGAAAAAAAAGAAAGAAAAGGGTTACATACCAAGAACATAACTGGTAAAAAGTACGTATATGTCTGATAAGTAATGGCTGGAACAAGAACATAAATATGCAAAATATATGAAGCCACAGACTTCAAGAAATCAATAAAGAGGCAAGAAAAGATAACAATCAATGCAGCTCAAACTAACAATTTATGGAGAGATGAATGACCATTTGTTTAAATGCAGCCAATCTAGGGGTCTTCATCGACTTATAGCTTCTGTTCAAAAGCAGAGAGCAATTGTGATCAGGAGGGTCCTTGCACAGGCCCAACTGGTGCACAGTTGCATCCTTTCCTGGATAAGAGTGCTCTCGAACCAGTCATTTATGCACTAGTCACTACAGCTTGACTAGTACAATGTGTTCTGGTCTCTTAAAAACCACTTGGAAGCTTCAACTGCTCCACTTTGCTTCTGGATGTGATTGACCTACAAAGGCATATATGGCAGAGGACCTGGCTATTTGAGGGACCACCTGTCTATTATGTGTCTGCCTGGCTGATATCAACTGACGTGGTTTGCATGCTCTGGGTTCCTTTGATCAAATGGTGTTATCGATGAAGACCATGAAGTGTACCTTCTCTGTTGCAGTACCTGCTCTCTGGAATCAAGTTCCCTGAGATCTGGGTAGCTTCCACCCAATGGAGTTCCAGAGAGACTTAATGATTTGGCTGATCTACTACTCCTTAGGCTGGGGTGGAATCCCTCAATGGATATTTCTTTTAAATTTCAATATTTCTTAACTTGGATAATCAAAAGTTCAAAATTTTCATTTTCTGTGTATACAACATAAATATATTGAGAGTTTTACAAAATACATGTTTGTGATTTAAAATACATGTATTGTAGCTATCTATACTGATGTTCACATACATGTACATATATCCCTAATACCTGAAGAATGTCCCAATACTTGAAACACAACATAATGTTAATCATGGAAGCACTAAAATAGCTTAAACAATTTATGGAGGATATCTCAAAGAAGGTGGTAGAAAGTTTTTTTTTTAAATATTTTGGAAGTGCTTATGGCCGTGGCATAAAATAGTAGTGAAAAAAGCTCAACATTCCTGCTCTGATACATCACTGCTTATATTGCAGAAACAGATTTATTTCATGAAAATATTAATTTCAGGTTCATTTCTTAACATCTCACCCTCATTCCTTCAAATCGTGACAGAGCTCTTAAAGGCCTCAATGCTCTTAGTGTTCGAAGTGATTTAATGGCCCCTAATTCAGAATAGCCTAGTGCATTGGCTATTAAACTGACCAATGAAACCTGGAACAAAAAAAAAGAGAGAAGAAAGTTCAGATATTCGTAGAACAAACTTTGAGTGAGATTCTACAGGGCCCAAATGGGCTTTTATGTTGCCTGGAATGGATGAGCCAAGGACACAAAACTGAAATGAAATTCCCATGGACTATATTCCATCAAGCCAGACTCTTAAGTGTTTCTTATTGCTGTATATGTGCCTGATAGCTTCCCCTTTCGTACACTTAGATGCTTGCCTTCAAAACAAACCTGACTTAAAGTGTACTTAAAGTGTACTTCCAAGCCAACTTCCTAGCATCAACTTTGACCATAGAGATTTGAGAGCAATCATTTTGGTTCACATGAACCTTTCTTCGGTACTGCCAAATCAAAATAACACACTTTTTTTTGCATGCAAAGATGTGTTTTACTCTTGAACCTTCTCTTCTCCTACTGAATAAGATAGTTCCATGTATATATAATTCTAATTGGTACAGACAATCAGAGGTAGACTAGTATTATTTCCTGATACTTCTATTACAATTGCTGAGAAACTGATTCCTTTATCTGCAGTAAGGTTATAAGAATCAGTGCAACCACTGTTGAATGTTCTGTTCAGGTCATGTTCAGCAACAATTTTTATTTCTTGGAAAACTGATTTAGGAATCTGAGGATGAATCTGAAGGGCTTCTGTGAGAAAAAAACAAAGTAATTAAGATACTTATTACTTTACATATGTATCTGTTTTTTCTTCATGCTTACTAAAAAGAAATCACAGAAGTAAGCATAAGATCAGGAAGGGTTTAAACTTTTGTTCTTTGCTTTTAGACTTGATCAGGATCACTTTTCTCCTACATCTGCAAGGTACACTGCCATTTTTTAATTAATTGAAATTGACTCAAATAAAGAGTGGCCAACAGCCATTCCAGTGAACTTGTGCTTACCATCAAATGATTTCTACATCTTATTGCAATCACATCCATTTCAATTGCGTGTATATTGTTCCCTTTGATTTATTTTCCACATTGCTAAAGGAGGAACTCTAACATTAGAAGTAGAAAGCCTAACTCAGCCTTCCTTAACTTGTCATTCCCCCCCACCCGCCATCCCGTCATCTCATAACTGGTGTAATCATAGTGGAGAACAACCTTGAGGAAGAGGAAGAGCTGCAGCATAAACATTGTTCAGATAAAAGAAATCTGAGCCCAAACTAGAAATGTATTTTGAGAAAGCTTGACTCTTCCAAGTTCTCTGGAGCATAAAGGCAGGGAAAGGGAAAGCTCCTACAAAATTCTGTTATTGTAACCTTACAATAAAAGTAGTATTAGTAGTCATCATTTTAGTTTCCTGCTCTGGACTACCTCAAACGGTTGACGCATCTAGTTATATCTACTTGAACAAGAGAGCCCTTATACATGTGCTATTGGTACCTTCTTTTGCCTTAAAAATGTGTTTTTTTGCACCCTCACATATTCTATTATTGCCCTTACAATGTTTGGAGAAGTTAAATTATTTCCCTCCATTTTTAATTCTTAATGATTCTCTTTTTCTAGTAAGGAGAAAAGATGAAATAGTTGCACAGTGGTTTTTTGACCAAAAGAGCTAGCACAAGAACGCCTTGCTATGGAATGTGGAAATATTTACAAAGAGATATTTGGAGGTCCTGGCATTATCTCCTTCACCCATCCAATTTCATGCATGAAATAAATTTCTCTAGTTCCTATATCAACAGGAGTTAGGAAGGAAAACTAATACAGAATAACAAAGTTGTAAAGGAAGTCTTCTAGTCCAACCTTCTGCTCAATCTATACCATACCCCCTGTACCAATCTGAACAAATAGTTGTCCACTCTCTTCTTGACAACCTCCAGTGATGGAGCACCCACAACTTGGGTATGAGGCAAGTTGTTCCATTGATTAATTGTCCTTGTATCAGGAAATTTCTCCTTAATCTAGTTTTAATCTCTGATAATCTTTGTTTATTTGAAGTTACGTTAGCCCTTTTAAACTAAGTAGACTATATTTTACCTTCAAGATCAAATATAAAAATATAATAAAAAGAAATTATTCTGTATGTATGGTACACATGCATATGAAACTTTATATATGTATGTATCTCTCTCTGTGTGTGTGTGTGTGTTTCTTTGCATGTAAGCACACACTTTTCACCAATTTTTAATCTAGACAATTCATTCTTAAAAGAAATTCCAAAAGGAGGCGTAATTAATGTTCAATAGAGAAAGAACTTTTAAATAGAGGCAGGAATGACAGATTTCCTCATGTTTCTTTCAAACTGGATTTCTTCTTGGATAATATAAAAATTCTTTATTGCCTTGGGTTCACTTTACTTTTGCCACAGAATGAGATAGAAAAGAAGAAAGTAGCATTGGGGGAAAAGATAGAAAACTGAGAGCAAATATTAAATTTAAATATTGTTATTACTAATTTAATATTAGTTAACCAACATGAGAAGAAGAACATTCTCATGCAAAATGGGAAGTAGGGAGGAAAGTAGATGGTATTTATCTTCCAAACTAAGACTATCTCAGGGTGATAACTAAGCTTATCTTTTAAAATCTAAGATTTAGACTCTTCTTTGAAGTCATGACTGTTTTTCAAATCAAGCACATACTTTGGGCAGGTTGAGAAAGAAAAACTGGGACACTAGCAGAACTCTCAGGATGACACTTCTCAGAATGACAATAGATTATAGCATTATGGCTTAATTCAATAGACCCAGTTAATTATTACAAGCTAAAAGGGATTCCGCAAACTAAGACACCTGCTATTTTTTTTATTCTGAAAGCATTCATGTTATTCCTTACTTTTTTTTTTTGTAAGTCTATTTGATGTTCCTGTGTTTTAAATTTTTCTATGGCTGTCACTGGTTGGAAGCAATTTGGGTCTCCGTGTCTTTCAAAGAGTTAATATAATTAGTATTGCCTGTCAATTAATTCAGCTTTGTATCAACATCCCATCTTGACAGCAAGTGTAAACAAGACATCAGATAATATTATCTCAAACAGCACATCACTTTCATCGTGGTAAGGCAGAATCAAGCACATCTATTATTTCTCACACGTTAGCCTTATGGCATTCTGAAAGCACAGGAAAACCTAGCTATATTCTAGAACAAGGTGTAATCAGGATCACCATTACTGATTTATGCAGAATGGCTTACTAGATGCTCAACACTTCCACTTTTTTATTGCACTCTCTGGCAGCATATAAAAAAAGGAGTTTTCTCAAGGCAATGCACTAAATATAACAGTAAATTGTTTAGCTTCGTGCTACATATTTTTAACCTGGTATTTAATGGCTTATGGTGTGTTTATTATTATGGGTTTTGATTATAAGAAAAAAGGGATAGTAGAAAAAAGTGAGCTTTGGGGGGAACCATAGATAATTCTGTTAATTGTATTTATATTTGCAGCAAAGGAATTCAGATTCCTTTCCTTTCCTTTCCTTTCCTTTCCCTTCCCTTATTCTTTTCCTTTTTCCTTCCATTCTCTTCCCTTCCCTATTTTCTCTTTATTCGTTTGTGTTGGTTTTTATGTGCTTCATACAGCTTTTATTAAAAACAATTTCTGGACTTACTTTTATGGATATAATTTTGGCTCAGCCTTTAAAACCTTTTAAAATTGTTGCAGTGATTTTATATACAGGCAGTTCCTGACAGATGACCACAACTGAGCCCAAAATTTCTGCTTCTAGCTGCAACATTTGTTAAGTGAGTTTGCCCCATTTCATGATCTTTCTTGCCATAATTGTTAAGTGAATCACTGCAAATTAGTCAAACTGTTGTTAAGTGAATCTGGCTTATCCATTGACTTTGCTTGTCAGAAAGTTGCAAAAGGGGATCATGTGACCCCAGGACGCAGAAACCATGAGAAGTACGAGTCATTTGCAAAGTGTCTGCATTTTGATAACATGACCATGGGGATGCCACAAGGATTATAAGTGTGAAAACTGGTCATAAGTCACTTTTTTTCAGTGCCGTTGTAACTTTGAATGATGACTAAATGAACTGTTGTAAGTCAAGGACTACAGAGTAAAATTTATATATTTTCATTTTTTGCAATTATATGTTTTTGCAAGATTTTATTATGTTTTGAGAGGGCTGAAAGAAGGAATTGACATGTCACAAGTTGCACATATCTGTCATATGAAATTATATGATAAGCAACAAAGAATAGAAGGCTGTCTAATGCTTCACATTTAAAGTCCTTCAGCAAGTCAATATTGAAAAGAAAAACACAGAAAGAGATGCAGTACAATAGCCAAGGGATGTAATTGTTCTCTAATAGAGTGTCTGGATTCACGTACTGAACTTTTAGCCATAGTTTCTTAAATAAGCTATAGTGGTCTCATTCACACTTCATGCCGAGCCAGAAACATGACTATAAATCAAAGCAAAAATTAAACAACCACATTACAGCACAATGTTCATGTGGATCCAAATAGATATTTACTGTTTAGATCACTCTTCCTCAGCATGGTGCCTTCCAACTGCTGAACTGAAGCTGAATATTATTTAGAGGGGCATCATGTCGAAGAGGACATCTAGACAAGTTAGAATGCTATAAAATTTTAAAATGCACCAATATAGATGTGCATATGTGAATTAAAAGAGAAATTTATGATCAACTTGTTGCTCCAAATATTTGCTTTATGCTAATCAGAATGTTAATAGTATTTCCAGAATAACCTTTTATTAATGGAACACCAGTGTTCTATTTTAGTTCTTTTTAGCTTATCGGGGTGTTCTTAGCAGAAAGATGCTGGATAACATATCTACAAAGCAAACTATTATTTTTCAATACTTACATCAACAATTAAAAAATCCAGCCAACACCAGGCATTTGTGAAATAAATTTGGAAGCCATAGGCCACCCATTTCAAAAGCATTTCTAGAATGAAAATGTACGTGAAGACCTTGTCTGAATATTCCAGCATTGTCTTGATAGTCTTACGCTGTTCAATATATATGTCTTCAAAGGCCTGGAAAGAGACGGGTTGCTTTCATCATTCACCAATCATATTTTAAAATGGAGGAAAAAGGCAAAAAAATTCATCTTCCAATATCACATAAGAAAAAAATAGCAAGCTGCAAAATGTTTATTTTTCTAATCTTCTCTTTCACTTTCTTTTTTAACACAGAGATCTCAATTGTCTTTCCATGGCTTTATTAATTAACTAAAGCTTTCAGAACTGAAAATACAGCCTATGCAACCTCACTAAGAAATCTTGTCAGGTTCTTTCTAAAAATATTGATACATTAACATTTTGAGAAGAATATTTAATTTTCTTTCTTTTTTCTCACCAGAGCACCACTGCTGAGGAGAATCATAAATACAATGAACGTTTCAAACCAGTTATGTTCAACAATGCTGTAGCAGGTTTTTCTAAAATTCCACCAGATTTTTCCTTTGCCATCTTCTATACTCACTTGACAACATGGGAACTTTTGGATGCAGCCTGTTGTAACAATAGTGAAAATGTTACTGACAGATACTTTATTTAAAAAAACAACAACCCTGTCTTTTCTCCAAAGAGTATAACTTTTATACATGGTATTTAATCTTGTAATATTGCTCTGAAGTTAGCATAACCTGAATAGGCATATCAATATTCCTGAAGTATTAAGTAAATGATGCAATTCATAATTCATTCTTCCTCAGAGGGAAGAAAAGCCAGACTTAGCACAGTTCTGTTTAGCTAAGGAAAATAATTGGGACCTGGGCTTTTGTCCCATGGATAAAATGCATCCAACAGGATGTACAAATTTTCCAATCCTGGAGTTATTCCTATGGTTATATGTTAGCCAGGATTTAAAGAAACGATGTCCTTTCAGAAGAATGGAAGACTTTTTCATTCCAGACTTTTAAAGCCAAAATCTCATCTGTTAAAATAGAATTTAAGGCTTATTTTAACGTTTTGGTATACAAGTAGTCCTCAATGTACAACCACAATTGAGCCCAAAATTTATGTTGCTGAGCAAGACATTTATTGAGTTTGACAACTTTTCTTGCCACAGTTAAGTGTATGACTGAAGTTGGTAAGTTGGTAACACGGTTGTTAAGTGAACCTGGCTTCCCCATCGACTTTGCTTGTCAGAAGGTTGCAAAAGCTAACCACATGACCCAGGTACACTGCCACCATCATAAATATGAACCACTTGTCAAACATCCGAATTTTGATCAGATGACCATGGCGATGCTGCAACAGTCTTAAAGTGTGAAAAATGGCCATAAGTCACTTTTTTCAGGGCCGTTGTAACTTTGAATGGTTTCTAAACGAACCGTTGTAAGTCAAGGACTACCTGTAGTATATAGTACTCACACACTCCTGTCCAATGAACCACTAAATTTTAAAATTTTAAAAAGAGGAGAGATGAATCACTGACACAGGACACAATGAGAAAAGCGTTTGGGGAAACGAGGATACTCAAATTAATATTCCACGCTGGGTGTCTGAGGTTCTGGAAACAAAGAGGAAACCTTTCCATGGGTGCTTCTTCTGATTCCCCAGTGATTTATTTTTGTTAGAGAGCAAACTTTGTGTGTTATGCATCCCTTAATGGCCTCAAGTATGATGATGATTGGCAATACTGAAATAAAATTATTCTGTCCATCCAGTCAGGTTCTTACCATGGAAGATGGACGGGGCATCATTTTTTCTTTCTCTCAGTTAGCAAAGATATCTTAGACGGGCTTTGGCTTCTGGATTTCAATTTTTCACTAAGTCATTCCAAAAATGTTTTTGGAAGCAGAAGATGACATTCCAGGGAAAGGTTGTATTTGAGAAAATACACCCAGACATATTTTTTTTTTAAAAATACTGCATATGCCCAAATTTTGGGGTATATGACCCACTAATTTATTTTTCTTGTCTTCTTTCAAGAAAGTGTTTTTTCTCCTGAAAAGAGGGCTTGGCGGAATGGGGGAGGAAGCTATGTTTGGGGAGATGCTTCACTTTTCCTTCATACAATTTCTCTCTTAAGTTCGTCTTCTAAGTTACTTTTAGAGTCATGGAAAATAGTTCTTTTTTTCCCTCTGGAGGAAGAAACATCTGAATGGATTTAAAGCGATGAGCAAATTGGCATGAAAAGAATTAGGCAGCTGACTTTTTCGGTGCTTGGTAACAGTTTCCAAAGCCATTTTAGGATGGTGCATTGCCCACAACTTCAAGCAAGATATATATAGATCGGCCTTAAGTTGGCCTATCCTTTTTGAGAAAACCAAGCAACTTATCTGTAAGTTACTGACAAAGAACCAATGCCACCTAATGATGATAATGAAATCTGACTGCTGGTGCTTAGAAGCCAGCCCAGCTTGTGCAGGTATCTCATTCACAAAATGGCAGTTCCTGGGAAGCCAGGCTCAGAAATACCCTGTTACCTTCCGTGAAACAGGCTTCCGGCTCAAGAGCCTCTTCCGGTTCAATCTCTGCCTGCTCCCCCTCTCCTGGCAGGGCAACATCCACAGTACTGCCTTCAGATGAGCTGGTGGCATTTATCTTCTGGAAATAAAACCCCACAGAAAAGTTTGCATTTTTTCCTCCCCCTGTAAGTTTATCATTGCTCAAAGACCATACTGATGGAGGTCTCTGCTCAATTTTACACTGATCGTCCAAAGCAGTGAATAATTTAACATGAATATAATGTTAAATCTGCTCCTGCATTTAGGTTTACTCACCAGAAACAATGATGACAAAGATCTCTACCTGGCAATTCATATTTCATAAATAATATCACCATATTGTAAAAAAAATGCAACAATATCAATTATTTCCCTCCTAATGAAAGCAGATACTTCATAGCTACCTTCACGACTGCTGAATACTACAGGGAAAAAATGACAGAATGATAAAAAATGGCCTGTTATCCAATTGTTTCTTGCTAATTTCACAGAAAAAAACCCAGCAAATTAGCAAATTAAGTTCCTGATATCATTAATATATTAATAACCCTATATTATCAAATTATAGGCTGCTGAGCTACAGTGTGAAAATCTAGCATAAATATAATCCTTAAACCTTGTTGCCAAGATAGAAGAATTCAGCTGGATGCGGTAGGGAATCTAACCACAGCAAGTCTTTGTACCTCATTTTTAACACATGGACTTTGTGCAACTGCAGGTGTGAAGTGTCCTGTGGAACGCAGCACTTTTTGAAATATCTAGGCCACAATCTTTTTCAATTTATGAAAATGCTGAATTATCTGCGTTTTTGCAAAAGACTGGAGCAATAATAAAGAGAAATTCTGAAGATACAGATTGGAAGAACAAGACAAATTCTGAGCAGGAAGGCAGCAATTAAAAATTGAAATCTACAATTTTATGCCTGGATCTGTATACTATTTAAGAACAAGGAATAATAGAACTCAATTCCCTCATGTTTTATTTGGAAGTTAATAGTTGTTGCTTCAATCCTCCTTTTACTGAATAAAGACTAGTTCTTATTTATACATCCCTATGACTTAAATTATTTTTCCCCTCCCCCTTCCTCCCCCTTTGGCAAACTGGAAAACCTGTGGACCTGAGTTCTCACCCACTGTTTGGGAACAATTAGTACTTTGTTCTTATATTCAACCCAGTACTGGGAGACCAAGGTGTGCAAAGAAAATGGAGCTATATGAATGTTTCCAAATTAAAGTCACACAGCATTTTTGGGCTTGGGGAGTTTTAGTGAAAGGATTAATACAGACATGTTACATGAAGGAAGTAAAACTTTTGCAAGCTAAGGACTATATTTGGTCTTTGGATAATATGCCATGGAGATACATTCCAAAGAGTAATGAATGGGGTCAGGATAAAAATTACAGTAAGTTTGATTCAATATATGACTTATGTTTTCCAGTCATGTATTTAAGAATTGTTCTTGTTGCATTAAGATTGTCATTTGGTCACAACTTTCAGATTGCATTTGTGGACCAGAGAAAAGCCTTGGAAAGTTAGCTTATTCACCTCTGCTTAACCAGACTTTTAATGCAATATTGCACCATTATATTCTAGCAAATGTATTTTCCTTCCTTTCCTTCCTTCCACAGACTTTGTGGCTAAAGTGTTTTATAGAATCCTTGGTGCTCTTTGAGCTGGGTTGTTTGCTTGGAGATGTTTCATTATCCAACTAGGTACCATCATCAAGGTGAAATGAGTTTGGAATTTGCTTTCCATTTATAGACAGTAGCTTGCCCTGCCAGTTTTGGAAGGGTTGTAGTTTGCTCCTGGGAGTTCCTTGATCAGGGCATTGTTTTCTGCTTTATTGTTTGCCTGGTATTAATCCATGTTTATCTTGGTGTTGACTGCTAAAGAGGATGTGGTCTTTGTTTCTTTAGCTTTTTTATTGTCTCTTTTGAATGGTGTGTAAATATGCTTTATTTCTATGTGTCTATTAATGGCTAAAGTCAACACCCAGATAAGCAAGAATCTTTTTGATGTTTATATTTTATAGAAATTGATATATTTTTCTGCCATAATTTCTGGGAAACTTTGGGATTATTAATTTTTTATGTTATAGGAGCATTTGATCCACCAGCATATGCAGCCACAACTATGTGGAATAGGTACTCAATATCTTTTTTTCATCCTCTTTCCCCAACTGCATTGTACTCGACATTTTAATAGCAATATAGCATTGTAATATTTTCTAAACAATATAATATATCCTGTTCATTTCTTATTACCCTATATTTCTTTAGTAACTCGCTTTTTAAATGTTAAGTCCTTTCTATCAATAAACTTTTCAGCTGATACTTTGAAGACTTTTTCAAAAGACCATGAAGAAGATACCAGTAGTACGTATGTCCTAGAGCTAGATATGCCTCCAAATAATAAATGCACATATTATATGCCTGATAGTTCATCAGTGTAAGTCAATAAAAAATTGTATGGCAGACAAAATCTAAAAACACTTCAATTCAGTTTTCTAGTTGAGATGTACCAGAAGAGAAGTACATTTAATCATTTAAATAAGTTTCAGTGAGACTCATACTTTTGCACTTTACTCTCTTCACCTTCTACTTCTGCAATCAGGATATTTGTTTTGGTTTTTAAACAAACCACCATTTCCACTGGCATCCATATTGATTTTTAAAAAATGCTTTTTAAACTTGTGGTTAGTGAAGACAAGTCACGATCGAAGTATGCTTTGTAATTATACCTGATTGTGAAACCCGAGACAAAATAAATCATGTTTCCCTAAATTAGTGTTGTAGAATGTAGTTAGGAGTCACAGGATAGAGCGGCTCTTTCCCAGAGGACAAAAAGACCAGAGAACGTGGAATGTCCAATAGACAGAAAGAGAACAAGGTTGGATTCTCCCTACCAGTAGTAATTCAGAGAGTAGATCTATAGTTATTGCAGATAATTGCTTTAGTCTGGCAAGATTCTCTTTGTAGACAAACAACGATAAAGGAACAACTCAGAAGTAACTCCATGTGTTATTTTTTGGTTCTTTGGGCTTAAGAATTAGGATGGCACAAGGAACTGATTTTGGCTCAAAGAGTGGGCTTTTGCTTCTAGTTACCTATTAAAGTTTAGGAAATCAAGGAAGATAGCTGAAGGAGGTCTTGAGTTGCAACAACCTATTTATGACATGGGGAGCAATAATTCATAATACATGTGAACTGGACTTTTTCATTTTCTCCAGTGGGATATAACATCAGCAATATCAGACCTGTTTTAATATATCTCATTATTCTCACCTACAATGCAATTCTTAGTATGCTTTAGAAGTTAACATCCTGAAACTAGAACAACATCTTTATAAAGCAAAAAGCAAAACAATTATAGCTTCTAACTCACAGGAAATACCTGAATACAAAGGTCCACTTACATAGAGTAATTGAAATTCAGGAAGGAAGGGAGGGAGGGAGG
>JANHFL010000409.1:146086-162506 GCA_032468155.1 Oxyrhabdium leporinum
TCTCTCTCTCTCTCTCTCTCTCTCTCTCTCTCTCTCTCTCTCTCTCTCTCTCTCTCTCTCTCTCTCTCTCTCTAGCTGGGTGCCTATATATTCACTTAATTTCTGCCTTATTGGAGGAAAAGAAAAACACAGAGACCTTTCCAGAATCCTTGTGGCTCCTGCCTCCGCTTCCTGTTCTCAGGCTCACTCTATGGTACCCAACATATATCAGAAAACAGCTCATTAGGAGGGGGAGAAGGGGGGGAAAGAGGGAGAGGAGAGAGAAAAAAGATGGGGAGGGGGGAAACACAGCACCTTACATGGCAGCTCCATCTACTGGGCAAGGGAAGGCATAAATGAGAAGCCCAGTTTTTTACAGGCTCTTCTTGAATCAACAGCTTGATAGCTGTATTCCTCCAGGCAAGGAAAGGAGAGGCACACACACACACACACACACACACACACAGCGCCAAACTGACTGCATGGACAAAGTGGCAAGTGATACCGCAGAATATCTGCAGAATATTTCTGTCCTTCAGGCAACATTCTGTGGCTGCCCAAACTTTCAGCACAATGGTCCCTCTCCCACCCATCCCCCAGACTATGCTGTTGTTGTGCTTGACTCAGAAGATGGCCACTTCTTTCAAAGCTGCCTCACAGGTGTGATAACACTGCCATTTCCTCTAGGGCCTCTTCCAGAATTTGTTCCATTAGTTGTGTGTAGTTTTTTCCCTATGCCACGTGGCTGCTTTCCGAACAGGATTTCATACAGGACATTCATTTTGGACCACATGATGATAAGTGATAACTGTCCCATCTTCTCCTGTCACTTCTAGTTTTGTTTTGTTTTTCCTTAAAAGAAAAATTCTGCTGGTGGAGGAAAAATTTCAAGGGGTCAGTATTACCTGGGGCGGATCCATGAGCTCCGGAGGGCATGTAATCATATCAATTACCACAGCTAGCAACACTTCTGAATAGGCTGTGAGTTCAAAACACAATATCCAGGGTAAATATTGATATTTATACCTGTCTATTGCTTGAATAAAGGAATCCACAAGATGAACTGAAAATGGCTTACGATAGGAAGTTGTAGTATAGAACGTTAAAAAAATGCAGTTTAAAAATTTCCAATTGTTAACAAAATCAGTTACATAATAACAGAAGGCACGATGGAATAGCATTAAGTTCAATCTAGGAAAAAATATTTATGTATTTATTAAATTTCTATAGCTGTCTGTCTTAATCCAATTGACTCTGGGTGGCAGAATGATAAATGTCTGTTGAAGCATCTAAAAGGGTCTAAAAGGTTAGAATGAATTAGAAAGAAAGTTTTGTTGGAATATTTCACGTTGCTGATGAAAAAAGCTTCCCTCCAAGGCCAGTTGGACCAGGTGGGACCAGGAGAGCAACATTGGTGAAGTGACACTTCAGAAAATAGTTAACAGCAGCCAACTACCGTGCTTATTTATTTATTTTTATCCTGCCTCTATTATTTTTTTATAAATAACTCAAGATGGTAAACATACTCCTTGTTCCTCCTATTTTCCCCACAACAACCTTGTGAGGTGGGTTGGGCTACGAGAGAGTAACTGACTCAAGGTGACCCAGGCAGCTTTCATACCTGAGGTGGGACTAGAACTCACAATTTCCCGTTTCTAGCCTGTTGCCTTAACCACTAGCTCTCCAAACATAATGGTGAAACATGCAAAGTGCAGGGGGATGGATTTTGAATTCTCTTTTGGGATGGGAAAACCCGGAACTCTCAGATTTGGGTTATCCCAGATGTGCCAATATGACAGCTCTAATAAAATGGAACTTTGAGGTATTGTCTGTCTTGGAGTTTATTGAGTTCGGGTTGTTTAGCTGGAACACTGACAGTTAATACATTCCACAATCATTAGGGAGTGATGGATTTTTATCTTGAAGGGCCAAACATTGTATTTGTATTTGCCAATTAAGCAAAGCATGCTTAAAATTAATTTTTATGTTGATTATTGCATAATACCTTGGGTGCACAGACATGCAAAGAGCTAATCTGCTGAATTGCCCTTATTTTAATTAATGTCAAGTCACTTTTTAGGATTCCAAAATTACACCAGGACGTACATGTGAATATTTTGTATATTTTGTTGGCACTCTGTAACTAAATTTTTAATGAAAGCTTTCTCATGTAGTGTGAGAAGGTCAATTTACATAACAAAGAATGAATACAATAGTATGTTTTAATTGGTTCAAATACACTTGATGCTTATTGACATTTTTTATTGCATTGATTTGTTCATCGGAATGGAAGTAAGAGGATTCAAAGAAGAAGAATCCTCTCATAGACTTTGGCAGATGAGGTACATCAATTGTAATGTTATCTCTTTATTCCAGTGTCTCTGAGTAGAAGTTAACTCACCAGGTGTCTATGAAGATTTTCAGTCATCCAGGTCATGGTTGTATCAAAGATGCTTTTTTCTTCAAAAGGCAACTGAGCTATGCCTTTTCCTTGAAGAACAAGACATTTCTCTTCTCATCCAAGAGGTTTCATCAATTATGATGGTGAGGAGATGGAAGGATAGGTATCGATGGTTGGGATTGGACAGTGTGGGGATGGAAGGATTGTATTTCTTTGCAGTCTTCTGGTTGTTAGCACTCTCGCTGTGAGCCATTGAGCGTACTTGGGGGTTTATCTGCGCCCTCAAATGGGCATGGAATCTTCTTGGAACTGCTGAAAGGAGATAGGTGGTACCCTTGTTGAGGACTGTTGGCTTGAAAAAGGGTTAAAAGAAGCCATCTACATTAAGATTGAACAGCCCTCCTCTCTCAACAGAGGGGAAGGAATACAACACCTATCTACAGACTACCACACAGTCTTTTCAGCAGTTCCAAAAAGGTTCCACAACCATTTGCACTCTGATTCAGGTGAACCTGGGCGCACAGATAAACCCCGCAAGTGGCCTCAACAGCTCTCAGAGAGAGTGCTAAAGACCA
The DNA here is from genome assembly GCA_032468155.1 of Oxyrhabdium leporinum. Taxonomy (NCBI): domain Eukaryota; kingdom Metazoa; phylum Chordata; class Lepidosauria; order Squamata; family Cyclocoridae; genus Oxyrhabdium; species Oxyrhabdium leporinum. The sequence continues at coordinate 149,042 of JANHFL010000409.1, forward strand.
AATGACTGCAAAGAAATATGATCCTTCTATCTCCTCCTTACTACCCTGTCAGAACTAATCCTTCCTTTCCTCCTGCCATCCGGTCAGAACCAATGAAGCTTCTTGGAGGGGAAGCAAAACGTATTTTTCCTTTTTCAAGGAAAAAATTGTCCAGTTAACTTTTTTTTTTTTTTTTTTACAAAAAAAAGTACCTTTGAGATGAACTCACCAGGAAATTGGAAACCTATCTCTAAATGTGAGGACAGATCATTTTCAGAAATAGTCTACGGGGTTAAAAAATATCACTTCTGAAAAAAATCTGAATATTCCCGAGGCACCATTGCAGTGAAAAACTCAAGGCCACGAGTGCTCAATTTTTGGCTTGTCTGGGCTGCACTAAGTAAAGAGAAATTATCTTGGGCCACATATAAAGTATATAATATAGTTAATGTATATAAATAACAAATTTCCTTTAATTTTTTTTAATGATCTTGTAGTGCCGTATTACTAGTTGTCCGGGGCCATATGCAGCCCACAAGCCATGGGTTGGACACACTGCTCTAGAATGAAACTTTACTGGCGTGTCAAACACCACCCTTCATGAAAAAAAGAAAAACAATGTTCTATCTTCCCTCTGTCTAGGCTGCCCAGAACAGCAGCCTATGAAGCATGGTGTGAGGTAGCCATTTTGAGTGGCAGCATGGCACCAGGGTTGAACTAGAAGCCTGGGTCTCTGCCGCAAAATGCTGCTGTTTAAGGCAGACTAGATGGGGGCTGGGGGGGGGGGAGACAGAGAATTGTTTCTTTTTTGTTCAGAGGTATGTGTTCAACAAACCACAGAATCAACTTACCCGTTTTCTGAATTTTTGACACACTGAGCCCAAAAGGTTTGCCATCACTGAAACAAGTAGGAAATCACAAGGAAGAAAGGCAAGATTTACTTGCTCTGATCTTTTTTGGTATGAGAGGGAAGGAAAGACAAACTCTGTTAGGCTTTCAATATTCACTTACTGGTAGTCCTAGACTTACAACAGTTCATTTAGTGGCCATTTGAAGTTACAACAGCACTGAAAAAAGTGTCTTATGATCGTTTTTCAGCATCACCATGGTCACATGAAGCAAATTCAGACGCTTGGCAATTGATTCATATTTATGACAGTTACAGTGTCTTGCGGTCTGTCTCAAATTTGCAGTCTGTCTCAAATTTCCAAACTGCTAGCAGCACAATCATAAACTAGTTGGAAGAAGAGAGTTTCTCCATAGAAGGAGAAAAACTGAGAGGTCAGAAAGAAAACAGAGCTAGCAGCTGAAGAAAATTGCCATGCAACGTTTTTTTCCTATTTGAACTCAGAATCTTTTGGTTGACTGGAAAGGTAGAACAGCACTGAAAAAAGCGACTTACAACTAGTCCTCACACTCCACTCATGTGATCAAAATTTAAGCTCTTGGCAACTGACATGTATTTATGGCAAATTGAAGCATCCTGGGATCATGTGATTATCATTTGCTATTTTTCCAGCTGACTTCTGACAAACAAAGTCAATGGGGAAAGACGGACTTGCTTAATAACCACATGATTTACGTAACAACTGGAGTGATTTCCTTAACATCCGGGGCAAAAAGAAAAAAAAGGTTGTAAAATTGGACATGACTCACTTAACAACCACCTTTATCTAGCCACAGAAATTCTGGTTCCAATTGTTATTGTAAATCAAGGACTACTGTACAGTATCACAAGGTACAGTGTCCTTCAATAAGATGAAGGAAGTAGAATTGAAACAGGCTTGCCACCTTTTTCTCACCTTCCTACCTATCGCTGGAATTACCACTTTCATCTGTGCCAAGTGGTAAATAAGTGACATCTCTAGCTGGAGTTATATGCTAGGGCCTAGACTGGAATGGAGCCTAGAACAGAATAAAGTACTATACTGTACAATTTGTGCCTGCCTGTTTGCCTGTCTAGATTCTTATTTTCAGATTGGGTTGATTCATCTTCAGGCTGAGATTGGGAGGTGTGCTAATTGAAGGCAATGTTAACGAGATTAACTCTTTCTCCATTAATCTGCTGGCTGAGTATCCTAGAGGATGCTTTCTTGATAACAAATTTCTAATCTAAAGTCGAGTATCGCTGTACATGTTCATTTTTTGAGGGCGCAGCTGTGTTCCGCCATTTCCTATGGGAATATGCAATGGGGAGTCCTTCAGAGAGAAGCCAATAATTAATTAGTTTCTCTTCAGTTTCCTTACCCTTCTTGAGCCCAGCTTGAGCCCCTATCATTTAAACTTTCAAATATGTTTCAGTAATTTTAATATTCATTTCAATACTCCTTATAAGATTCTCTATGAAGGCTTTTAAAATTTGTTTGCTAAATTTTATTTTCACCTTGATTTTTGAAGGAAACCTTACATAGCTTCAATATTAAATATCTCAGAATATGCAAAACTCTGCTAATAGCACAGCTGATTTGTTGCAAACCTATTTTGTGATGAAATAGCAGAGGGTTGTGTGGCTCAGATAATTCAAAAATATAAAAAGCAGTTAAATCTATATGCCCATTTTCAGTTTCTTTTATTCAAAAAGTTCAGCTGTGTTTTTCTGTTCACTAAAATTTAAAATTGGCCTCAGCTTTGTTGTAGGGAAAGCATTTGCATATATATATATATATATGTGTGTGTGTGTGTGTGTATGTATGTACGTGTATATATGTATATGTATGTATACATATGTGCACATGACATCCTGAGAGTGGGACACTTAAAGTAATGAAGCAGATTTTATAACTGTAACAGAATGGATATTTATTTATGAAAATTCATGAGAAGGATATGCAAAGCTTAGCTCCTAGCTGACCATATACCACGAAGAAGAAAGTCAGAGAAGTGTTTGTAGAGGAGAATAGAGATGGTCTTGAAGAAAATATGTGGGAAAACACAAACATTCCAGGAAAACAGGAAAGCATAAGAAAGAAATTCAAGGTCACCCTGCCTTGACTCTGTTTTGTATAAGGGAGAGAGAAGGGAAAACTCTTGGGCTTTCAAGATCTGTTACTATAATCTATTTCAGTAAAGTAGAGTTCCTTCATTTGTTGTGATGTGTATTTTGTGACCTGGCTTGCCATGAAGGGGTGGCAGTGTTCCATGTGTGTATATGTATGGAAAGAAATACAGAAAGAAGTCATCTAAGATTCACATTCCCATAAAATAAAGAGCAGATAGATGTCAGATAAAGAGCGTTCATGGAGTAAATCCCTATTTATAGTCCAATATACTGGAGTCAGTGCCGTTGAATAGTTGAACACTATTTCCTTGCACAATGATAAATTCTCCTGGTGGAAAGTGATGCTTTTTCTCCCCTTTTATGAAATCTGAGATTATTAAATAAATATTTTAATTACTGTAAGTTCTTATGGGCTTGGAATAATTTTTGCCATATAATAATGTCTTTTTAAAAAGCTGCCAGAAAGGCCTAATAAGTTAGTCTTACAATTATATGGCCTAACTTTTAGGCAATAATGAAATGGAAGTGTGTTTAAGAAATCTTTTTATTTAGGTCTCCTGGGAATTACCCTGTTTCAAAAGCTTTTAGCTATACAGCTGTAATTATTTGCAGGACCCGCCCTACCACAAGCCAGCAAATTTATCTGTCATAACAAGACAGCAAATAATTTGTTAGTTATTTCAGTTTTTAATAAATTGAAGGTCCTTGTGAAATTTTCTTTCCCAACAAATTAATTCAGTCGTATTAGTCCTTAAAATTATAAATAAATGGATCATTTATTCAGCATTATTTTAGTGATATAGCTAATATTGATGAATGGAAAATATAATGTATTAAAAAAAATACATATAATGCTATAATCACAACTTTCTTTAAAGAAACATAATAGTGTATAGAGTAGAATTTTATGTCATTTAAAAAAATATTTTTCTTGTGACAGTCATGACCAATGTTGCTAAAATTGAAAGGTACAGCTTTTAATATAAGTTTATATGTACCTTTATATGTGCACATATAGATTTAACTATAGATTTCTACTACTGTAACACTTGTCATTAAAACAGCTATTACTTTTATAGTTTAACAAATAAGAAATATCAAAGAAAATACTTAATGCCACTTAAGACAATGATTTAAAATAAAAGTAAAATACATGGTTGATAAAATAGCACAAAGATGAATGGAATACCTGAACAAGTGAACACCTGCAGAGTTTTATATAAACTAACTAGATTTTTTATTCCTTCTTAGCATTTTTCCTGCAAATGCAGGGTCCACTTCTTTTAGATCAACTGAGTGATGATCCATTGGTTGTGACAGGAATTGACTGACCAACTTGTCGCCTGAGCCTGATTTCTGGACTGAGAGCAAGTGACTGGCCTAAAGTCACTCCGCTGGCTTTCATGCCTGAGGCAGAACTAAAACTTTACAGTTTCCTGGTTTCTAGCCTGGTGCCTTAAACCACTAGGCAAATCTGGTCCCCATGTACACCATCTAAAATGTTCATTGTTATCGTAAACTGAGCTTCATCTTATACTATGAATTGCAAATTAATCCTTTATACTACTGTGAGGGTTTATTAAGAACTCTGAAATTTCTTTTGTCTCATTGCATGTAGTCAGAAGATGCTCCTACAACTGAAGGTTAGAAATTGTTGGAAGATGGAAGTCATTCTCTAAATTTTGAAACTGGAACTGAGTGGACAACATTTGAGTTTCAAAAAAAGCATCAAATAAAAGAGTAAAAATACGAACAAACGGTATCCATTTACTTTGTTCAGCTTAGCCAACATTTCATCAGATACTACTCATAAATTTGGTACAGATGGCTTTGTAGGTTTCTGTGAAGCCCGAGAAAAGGCCTGGGTGAAGAACCAGGTCTTCACAATTCTTCTAAACAACAGCAGAGTGGGTAAACACTTCAGTGACATTCTGTAATGAAACTATTTCCACTTTATTCTAAGCTGCTTCTATTTTCTTTCTTTACATTTTATTCTTTCTGTTGAATGTAGAAGGGTCAAAAGACCACCACATTTTAAATCTGGAAAGCTGAATTGCAGCTGGAAAACAGCCTGTAGTCGTATTACCTGAATGGTATCAAAATATCAGGAAGTATTTTATAGGGCATGTTTTAAAGCAATTCCATCTGTTTTGTGTCAGCCACCAAAGTTCAGTGAATGACTTTGGCAGAATTATCCTCGTTCAGCCCATCTCACTTCATCTTATTCTATCTCACTTCATTTCACTTCATTTCACACTTTACCTCTCCACTTTTGTGAAGCAAAATGTTTATGCTCCTTAATGCTCCTGAAGGAAAGATGAGATCTAAATAAAATAAAGATTTAACAACATGCTTTTGCCTTTGTGCTTCTGAAACCGTTAGAGCAATGTTTCTTTTTTGAGCATTTAATAAATGGATAACAGCAGATTAATTTCACTTCCTTCATTGGCTCAAGCTGGTAAATCAATTCCTGTAATGCTTCTCGTCATTTGTTTTATAAGCAAACACACATGGCTTACAAAAAGTATCCAGGTGTTATATGCTACCCTATAAAGTCCATGAAGAGATTACAGGTAGACCTCGATTTTCAACCACAATTAACCCCAAAATTTCTGTCGCTAAGCAAGGTAGTTGTTAAGGAAGTTTTGCCCCATTTTACTATCTTTCTTGCCACAGTTGTTATGTGAATCACTACAGTTGTTAAGTTAGCAACATGATTGTTAAGTGAATCTGACTTTCCCATTGATATTGCTTGTCGGATGTCGCAAAAGCCATTATAAATACATGCCAGTTGCCAAGTATCCAAATATTCACTGTGGGATTGTGGCAATGCTGCAACTGTCGTAAGTGCAAGAAACAGTCACAACTCGCTTTTTTCAGTAATGTTGTAACCTTGAACAATCACTAAACAAATAATTGTAAGTTAAGGACCACCTATATTGAGGGTTCACTTATTAGTAAAATGGCTTTATGTTTTATAGACATACCGCAAAGACTTCATTGTCCTGTGGCTAACTTTGGAGAGTAATATACTGCTTGCCTTTGTGTAAAAACACCAAACAATTTTGTAGTCATTTTCATGCTAAACGTGGAATTTTCATATGCCAGGCATACTTATAAATTTCACATGGTATTATATAGGAATGATGTACATTATAAATCAGTTCGTTGCTCTATAAATGATATTGCTAAATTTTGCCAAGCATTCTATTTCCAGTCTTAATGAAAATGTCTTAATTTTCACACATAAGGCTATTTTTGTAACACAAAAACAAAATTGCAAAATGGGTTATACAGATTAACTGCAGTTTGTCAAAATGATGCAGGTCGTATAAAAATGGGAAAGCACATTAAAAAAGTATGTGGGTTGAAAACTATACATGCAAAAGATCCAAGCTGCACTGCTGTCCTTTGAGCTGATTTCCAGGCTTAAAGAAATATCGCTGTTGTTAAGAGAGTTTTGCCCCATTTTATGACCTCTCTTGCCATAGTTGTTAAGTGAATCACTGCAGTTGTTCAGTTAGTAATACAGTTGTTAAGTGAATCTGGCTTCCCCACTGACTTTGCTAGTCAGAAGGTCACAAAAGATAATCACATGACCCTGGGACACCACAACCATCATAAGTACGAGCCAGTTGCCAAGGGTCTGAATTTTGATCATGTGACCATAGGGATGGTGCAATGGTTGTAAGTGTGGATAAATGGTTGTAAGCCAGTTTTTTCAGTGCTGTTGTAACTTCAAACAGTCACTAAATGAACTGTTATAAATTGAGGACTACCTGTACAATTTAGTAGTAGCAAATATAATTATTATTCCTTAATGATATTATATTTCTTAAAATTAGAAATGATCCCTAAATAGTCTTGCTACTACTCCAGAATAAATGTCTATGAATGCCTTCTACATTCCCAATTAAGCAGAACTCAGATTTATTTCTTTTCTTTTCAGATTAATTCCAAGCTAAGTGAAATTCCCTTAAATCATAGTATTTAGAGCAGGGTCGTCAAACTCCTAGCCCATGGACCAGATGCTTCACACGCTGGCCACGCCCACGCCTGGTTTAGCAAAAGGGAAAAAAGTCCCGATACATCACGTGACACCGCTGTGACAACATGAGTTTCACACCCCTGGCTTAGAGAGTGCTAAAGCTTAAAAGAAACTTAAAAGAGATTGCATTGCTTAGAATGACAATGTCAAAAATAGCTAATACACAATACAATGTTATTTTCTCCATATTAATGAATCAGAACTATCGTCATCTTCTGGGTCTAAACTCATAAATACAGGTTTGTATCCCAGTTTATAACAATATAGTAAATAGTATATATAGTAAATACTTCAACATTTATCATTATTGTAAGTATGAATGTTGAAGGGGAGGATTTTAATTTAAAAATTAATTTTAAAAAGTAGTTCATAATTGTTCAATGCACCTGAGGCCTCAAGCAATGAATGAAACATAATGAAGAATCACCACTTGAAGAGTCACGTTGAAATGTGCGGCTGTTCAAATCAAATCAAATCAAACCAATCAATCGATAACAACCAGTTTGGTCTAGTACAGGTCTGTCAAACTGGCAGATGTGTCACGCATAGGCCACGCCTGTACCAGCTTCACAAAGGCAAAAAACATTGTGATATGTCACGTGACGCGATCGAGTTGGACACCCATGGTCTAGTTAAGGCACCAGACTAGAAAGCAGGAGACCAGTAGTTCAAATCCTGCTTTAGCCATGAAAAATCAACTTGGGTGACTTAGGGCTAGTCTCTCGCTCTCTCTCAACCCAATACATTTCACAGGGTTGTTGTTCTGGGGAAAATAGGAGGAGCCAGATGTGTTTGCTGCCTTGAGTTTTTTGTAAAAATAATGAAGATGGGAAATAAACAAAGAAACAAACCAGGAATTCATCTCCTTAATTTAAGTAATACGCATGACAATATGCATAATAGTACATAGTGTAACAATTTGCCTTTTCCATATGCTAATCCTTCAAATACTGAATACCTTTCTAAAGTGGCATAAAATATTTCACCAATTTATCCTTTGGTTCAAGGGGTTGTTTTTTCTTTTTCTTTTTTCTTTTTAGGGCAAATTGTGAAAAGTGGAACTGTGAAAATATTGATCCAAAGTCAGAGTCATGGATAGTACAAACGTCAAAAGACTTTTGAGGACGTGATGAAAGGGCCTTTACATATCTGGGCCATTTGATAAATAGCACTGATAAATAGTAGTGAGTCCATATACTCACCGTCACGTAAATATTTTTTTATTTATTTATTTTTACATTTATATACCGCCCCATTCCGAAGACTCGGGGCGGTTTACAGCTTTATAAGCAATACTCTTAACATCAGTATATTAATCCAATATACCTCAGAATATTGCCCCCACAATCCGGGTCCTCATTTAACCTACCTCGGAAGGATGGAAGGCTGAGTCAACCTTGAGCCTAGTGGGAATAGTGATGGTTTATCTGGTGTGGTTTTCTGCTTGTGTGCTTAACAAGACTGTTTGGGGTTTTTTAGTTGTATTCTTAAAATGACTTGGTTGTATTCTTAAAATGATATATAGAATAGATGGTGTTTATATCTATGTTCTATTGATGGCTGATTTGTCAGAATGCCACACTTGTGGGAATTTCCTAGCATTTTTAGTTTTTGGTTTAGTCTAAAATTTCAATAGTTTCCAAGCTGAAATTGTGGTTGAAATATATATGTTTTGATAAAGAAAACACATAGACAAAATCAAGACCTGAAGCTGGGTTTTAGGATGCCGTAGAATCAATGAAATATTAAAATGGTAGCATGTACACCACAAAGGCCTAAAAGTTTAACAGCTAGCTTCAGTTGTTCATGAAGGAGTCAATCACAGCATAATGCTACAAAGTCTTCAATAGTTTTGAGTGTTAGAAAAATGCATAGAGGATTTTAATAGTTCATTAATGATCATTCTGTATTAGCTTTGGTATTAATAATGGTAAGTACCTTGTGAATGGGAAGCACAGGTGTAAAGATGTGGTTTATTTTCTGCTTGCAGGATTCTCATAACAATTGTAGAAGCAGAATGCTAAAAGGTGTTGAGCCTTTAGTTTGATTCCTGTGGGGATTCACCCCCCCCCCACCTTTCATGGGATCAAATCAGCTTCCATTGGCAAATAATGCAACAGTAATATATAACTAATTTTTCTAAATGACAAGTAAATACTTTCAAAAGGGTGGAGTCAGATTACATCAATCTTGAATTCATTTTTTACTGTCACAAGAAAAAGAATGTTTGCCGAGCATTTTCCTGACAAAACTTAAAATACTGTCTATTTTTACCATTCCCATTTTTTCTTTTGCCTATCTTACTCTACATTTGTATACTTATCAAAATCTCTCACCCAAATTGATGTAATGGACCTGATCTATGACAGCTTGTATGATGATAAAATTAAAAAGCCCCAAACACCTTATTGTTTTATTTTGCTAAGAATATATGCTTATAGAAATCCATTTTCTCCACACACTCTGGTAAGACTGTCAGAATAGTCTTACAACTAGTGAACATGTTCAAGGGTGAAGAACAGGGGTCTCAAACTCAAGGCCCGAGGGGTGGATCCGGCCTGCGGGGTGCTTAGATCTGACCCTGGACAGGGCTGCCCTGGAAACAGCAAAGGCCTGGCCCACGGTGCCTCTGCCAGAAAAAACAGAGCGCCGTTTTCACTGGCAGAGGATTGAAGGAGGCTGTCGCAGCCAGAAAATGGAGATCAGGAGCCCGTTTTTGCTGGCAGAGCGCTCTATACAAGTGATGTCAAGCTGGCCATGCCCACCCTGATGCGGCCCTCAATGAAATCGAGTTTGACACCTCTGGTGTAGAATAATGATTGATTCTTGGAGAAGACATTTGAAATATTAGTGTAGGACATGGAATGGGGTGGCTGAAATTTTGAATGGAGGACCCAAAGGTGCTTTTTCAAAAGGCAACTGGACATTTTTTGTTTTTCCTTGAAGATATTCTGCTTCTCATCTAAGAAGCCTCTTCAGAACTTCTTGGATGAGAAGTGAAACATCTTCAAGGGAAAACAAAGAAAGTCCAGTTGGCTTCTGAAAAAGCCCCTTGGGGCAACCATGACCTGGATGACTGAGAATCTCCATAGATATTTGAATGGAGGACTTTGCACCACATGCATTTTTCTTTGTTATTCCAGTCATCTCTTGTGATTTTATATATATGCTTTTCATAATCTGCCTGGGATACAACACTGATTCATTTATGGTCTCATTGCCAGCACTCAGTCAGTGAGCAATTCCTGTTCCAAGTTATTCTGCTCCATATTTCTCCATTCCTTTGTCAATGAATTTGCAAGTTTTCTTCTGGGATTCTTAATCCTGTGATACCAACATCACCATTTGTGTCAATGTTTATCCGACCTTTTGAAGACTGAAACATTTTTGAAATGTGGAATATCACTGACATCATGATTGTCATCTACTTTCATAAGATGACACTTACAAAGGACCCTTTGTATTTCCTACATCTGTGCAATGGCATCACACAAATCAATCTGCATGTTCAAATGTTAATAAATTCATGTTATTAGAAAGACCATATTTAAATTTTCTTGCACAGCAAGCAATGCATTCTTAGTAGCAAACCCAAATGCCACTTTTCCATAGCAATGGAAATGATAAAATCACACATTATTCCTTGGCGTGGTGACTTTAAATCTTGTATTTAGTCTCTTTCATTCAAAAAGCTGCTACAAGGACACAATCTGCATTGTTTCGTTCTTCTTCCATCTGCCAGCTCTCTGCTGAAATATCTATCAGCATTCCTCCAGCAAGTCTTAATTCATATCCAAGGAATGAGAAAAGAAACATTGAGCAGTGAAATGCTGAACTACTCTTCCTTCACCCAAAATTCTCTAATGTGAACGAATCACTCTGTGAATATATTCATGTAAATAATATTGAAAAATTACCTTATAAATTAGACTTTAGATGGCAATGCAACTGATCTACGTTAGGACTATTGTGCTGAAAAAAATATAAATTTCTATGGCAAACAGGGAAAAGTAAAAAGATAACATAAATTAGGCAGACTTATCCATCCTTTAAAAAGTCATCCTGGTAGTTAAACAACCTTCAAAGAACAACAGCAGGAGAAGAAAAAAAAAACCAGTCAAATCACATAGCCCAGGTTCAAATCAACAGGTTCATAAAGAATTCCTTAGTGGGCAGGAAGCAACATCCACTCATTTCTCATATTGATTCCTGTCAAAAGTAGGTGGAATGATGAACAATTTCATTCTAAGGAGACTCTGAGAAATATGGGGATGCAGACAGGATTCCAATATGTGGAGTAATCAAAATATATTAATTATGCATCCTGACAGCAGTTTCACTGAGCCAGGTGGTTGGAAGCACAAAATAAATGTTTCTTTAAACAGGGAGAGGAAATTTCTTGATGCTTATTTATTACCAATAAGTATAGGGTGCAAGTATGGAAATAAATATTTCACAATGTTCTAGATTATTCTTTGCTGTTGAGGTGGCTGTCTAATATAAGCACTAATTCAGACCAAGAAAAAAAGTTTGTGTAATTGTGTGTGTGTATGTATACACACTCACACACTCCTAGATCTATATAGTAAGTCTATGTGAATAGAGTTGCCGGCAAACTTTTTGGCATCCCTTGTCAAATTTTATATAACCATATATCTCTAAGTGAATAGAAGTTTACACAATTTGAAGGTGAAACTTTTTTGCAAATTTGATTGCGTACTGCACTTACCATCTGCAATTGTTTACAAATCCAAAATCAGAACGCAGCGATGATGATAGATACACACATTTAGATATCCTTTTTTTAATCATTTCCTTGAGCAAAAAGTATAGCTTAAAACTCTTCCTGTAGCCAGCTAAGGTTTTTCTATTATTGTTTTTGGAATTTTTATCATTCAAAATCTGAAGAAAATCTTGGAAGACCGTTTCAAGACCTTTAACTCTATTTTCTTCAAATTCTTTAGATTTGGTTGATTTGGAGGCATGTTTGAATTGTTACCTTGCTGAAATAGTTAACCTATTTTCAGCTTCAACTTTTTCCCTGAAAATGGGGCATTTAGGATATGTTGATATTTTGTTAAATCCATTTTTCTTTCACTCACACAATATTTTCTGTGCCTCTGCCTTCAGATAATCTCACACCATAATGCCACCCCCATGCTTAATGTTTGGCCAGATGTTCTTTTCTTCAAACACTTCACTTTTCCCCCCCACCAAATATATTCTATGTGGTTATGGTTGATCAGTTTGGGTTCTGCTTTATCTGTCCAAAGCACTTTATTCCAAAACATTTCAAGCATACCAAGTTTTCTTTTCCATACTTTAGACAATTAGAAATGACATTTGTGATGATTCCTTCTGCCAACTTTCCTTGCAGATTATTTTGTGCAAGCAACATTGTGCTAGAGGCATACAGACAATAAATCCAGTGCCAACCGAACTTTACAGAATGAATTCTTGTAGGTCTAACCAGTTTTACCAAATATGTTTCTTTCAAATCTTAACACCATCAATTCTATGTAAATTTTGTTTATTAACTATGTATCATCACCACCTTCTTTCAATGACCCCATAATCCTTGTGGGGTGGTGTCTTGGCAACTGAATGGAACTGAGTGTTTACTGGCTAGATGCCCTTCCTGTCGCCAATGCGGAATTATATTCAGCAGATATATTCTCATTGTGAAATTACCAATTAGAAATATTTAGAAGTGTGGTGTTTTTTTAAAAAAAAACCCCACCTCATAGTATTTTCTTCATTTTCCAGTGTTTCCAAAGCTCTTTAGATGAATCCATGGTCATTGGAAGTTGAAAGAACAATAAACAGAATCTGAGAGAGGATAGAAAAGTCAAAATCTTCCCTATCATCTATAGAGTTATTTATTCCTGGATAATTGTAGTTCTAACAAGTTAGTCACCATTTTGAGCCTTATTAACGGGAAACCCCCCCCCCCCCAAAGAATAGCTGTGAATCAACAGACTAAATGTCTGCATTTTCCATATTATTTTAAGTGCTTAAATATCATTGCTGCAGAAAGATTTACTATACAAAGTTTGAGTCAGCTTCTTTTCACCTAAGGATTCAGTGAAGCAACCAGGAGCTTCTAAAATTTTGGAAGTGTCTGTATGTATGGCTAATTCTCCTTTAATTGAAGCTGAACTCCTGATGATTTTGTGTATACATTCCTGTGGAACTATAGAAGTTGTTTTCATTTGTCTTCTTGTGAGGTATTTTTTTTCCCATTTTCTCTTTTTAGCATAAAGTCCTGGTCTCCTCTGGAAATCTCACATCCAAATACTAACCAGGTTCAATCCTGCTGAGGTTCTAAACTTAGATAAAGTCAGTCAGGTAGTGCCACCAGATGGAGAGTGAGAGAGAGAGAGAGAGAGAGAGAGAGAGAGAGAGAGAGAGAGAGAGAGAGAGAGAGAGAGAGAGAGAGA
>JANHFL010000409.1:220131-244440 GCA_032468155.1 Oxyrhabdium leporinum
GATTTGAACCGCTAGATTGAATCAGCAGAAGTGGCCTGCAGTTCAACACTCTAACCACTGCGCCACCTAGGCTCAATTTAGAAATTGGCTCAAATGGGATGGAAACTAACTTGCAGCATTAAGTGTAAATCAACCATGTTCTCAGTGTTAATTTTATACTTTCTAAATGAGCTATTGATGACTTAGGTTTGATGAAAATTGCAGTGTTCTACACATTCATATTAGCATTCACACAAAAAGTGGGTGTACTTATTATGTAAATCATTTGTGGTTGAAGTTTTTTTAACGAAGGATCAAAGAATTGCACAGTCTTAAATCCTTGCAAACCAGCTATAAAGCCATTTTTCTTTTTCCCAGTTTTTCTTGGTGAAGTATGCCAGCCATTGCTATTGTGGTTTCAATTGCATTTACAGTATTACTTTGAGGAGAAATTTCAGTCTGCTTTAAAGCCAGATTTAGAACCTGGTTATTGTTAGAACCTGGCTATTTATGAAATCTTTTTTAATTGTTTAGGTAACGGATAGAGATCTCTTTCACTCTGGAGGGATGTAACTGAAATAAAATACTCCTTGAGCTAGGAAAAAACTGAGCCATTTGGTACTCACAGAAGCCGCTTATAATTTACTGATTGGTTTATAAAGGGTTAGGGTTTTAGAAATACCAAATGACATATAATTTGATAATTAATTAGCTATTATATATAACTTGTATTCTACTTTCATGGCAAAGATTTTCCAGAGCAACTTATAAAATCATTGTAATTGAAATAATTGAAAAATTGAAATTGAAATAAAATAACCGAGATGGAAAAAAAATCAACAAAATAATAGTTCGAACAGTTTTAGAAACCTTAGTAATTTACAGATGAAAAGCTAAGTCCTCAAAGTCAAAAAGGCTTACATTCCTTTCCTTTAATCTAGTATTATATTTCAGGAAATATAAAAATTATGGTAATTTTCCTATCAAACCACTTCTAATATTTCAACTTTTAATATTTTAATTTGTAATCCAGAGAAATTTAAATTTCCAATCTCATTTATTTGCACAGAAGAATTTAATAATTGCTTAAATCTCTCTCTTTTAAATTTAAATTTTTGTTTTTTAGACATGATGTTTATACTTTTTTACACTTTATACTTTTTTAATGACCGTATCCAGTTTCCTTATGCTGGTCTGACCATAATAAAGATTTAATCAGATTTGTTTTCATACATTTGTGTAATGAAAAACTTTAATTGCTTCTAAACATGGCTTATTTGATTTGTTCAGGGTTTTTTATACATGGGTCATCAGAATCCATAAATATTTCACTAACTATATTACGATATTTTTAAAAAGCCATTTACTATTCCTTAAGTTTGAACTTCTTGAGTTCTTTATCGCTATCAATCATTTTCTGTTAATGTTTATTAACATATAGTTATAAGTTATAATTGCATTTCTTTAAGATTTTGATATTTTTAAGTTACTTTGGAAATAATTTGTCCATCATTTCGTAAATACAATTCTTCAAGGATTGAATTTTAATGCTGCTAAATATTGAACATCTAAATACTGGACATCTGTTAGATAAACTTTTGAAATTGCTGCCATCTCCAGAGGTGAGGAAAAAAAGGCAATATTCATTTATTGGTTCATTCATCCATTCCAATACAGTAATTCTATACCATCCACTTCTCATAGCTCGAGATTCTTTTATCCTGAGTCCCCAGCCTCTCTTTCCACTTAAATTTCTGAAGCAGTTTTTTTTTCCTTTGTACTTGGGAGGCTGAAAGAGACAGAGAAAAAAAGAAAACGTTTCCACACAAATACTTTCAATCAATACTTTCTGAGAAATTAGAAAGTTTCCAGTCACCATTTTAATCCTCCCATCTTTTCTCACTATTTCTCCCATTATTATTTTTAAGAGAACCTCTGTAAATAAGAAAATGAGAATAACTATGCATTCTTTTCTGATTATTACCACTGGATCTCTCCATCCAGTCTCTCAAAAACAAAACCTAATAACATGAATTATCCATTCTGAAGATTGTTGATTGTAAATCTGTCCTTGATTTCTAAAGGAGAGATTTAGGCCACAGTCCTCCTTTCTTTACAGGAATTTTCCATGTGAACAAGGAAAAATTTGGGAACGAAGGGGCTATCACTCAACTCATAATATTACTCCTCTTATTGAGATGTTGTAGAGTTTCATCAAGGATTGTGTTTCCTTTTACTCCTGACTGGCATTGCACTTTGTGTGGTGACAGGCTTCTTATCAAAAGAAAAGCTTAGTGGGATCTTAATATCCTCTGAGAAAGCACAATAAGACCTCTCATGTTCCTCATCCACAGAAAATACAATGAACCCTTAAGCTCATGCTTAAATTTTGCAGAGATATCAGTGAGAAAACATGTAACTTTCCCTTCATACATATATTAATTAGATTTACTTCTGAAGTTATTTTTTCATGCAAATAAAAAAATGATCAAAATTGACTTTTCGGACTCATGTCTGACTCTTTGTGTTTCTGTAAGCTATTCATCTATGGCTAATTTGCATAGCCCATGTTAATAATACAAATAATTGGAAGTGCCTTGGCAAGTAGCCCTGGCAATAAAATGTGTGGCTTGCTGTTAGAAAGCTCAGTTATGCAAAATTTTCCATAATTAATTTGTCATTACGTAAGTCAACCCTTGTCTTGATTTCTTGATCTTAATTTTTTAAAATGTTTATTTAAATGATTTATAAAGTCTCCTGCCCCCGTCTCGCAGGATAAATTATTTTGGCGAATAAGGAGAGAGTGAAGTCCGCCTGCATCAACTCCACTGCACACATCTAAATCTGGATCCAATTCAGATTTTGGTTGATATAAGATGGATAGAAGACATTTGTTTATTGAGTTTGATTGTGAAACTCTAGGCCATGTTTTACGATGAAATGCTAACAGTAAGGCTAGATCTTTAAAGTATATATGAATATTCCTGCTTTGTACATGATTTTCAAACAAATTGCACATCTTCAAGTAAACATTCCAATTCAACAAGTCAATATAGTTTCGATCTTAAAATTTCATTTCCATTTTGTCTTGGTTCCTTATGATGAATTCTAAGAAGACTAAGCAGTGCATGCTTTCAGGGCCAATCTGGCCATTCTTCATATAAAAAATAAACAGTTATTTTCTTGTTTTTATATATATATATTTAACAAAAATAGTCATATTGGTAAGTCAAATCATACCTACCTACCCGGAGTTAAACGCCAAGATACTGTATGCAAATTTATTTCCTACCATTCTTCTCGCAGGATTAAAATCAAGCTGGATCATTCAAGAATGCAGCTCTGGTGCTTTTTTGTCAGACAGCATCGAACAGCACCAATATTACACAGGTTACTTAAGCAAGTTCTACCTCTGTATGATATTTTTTTAAATGGGTACTGACTGGCCTGCATGCTACTCCGCCATCTCCCTTCCCCATTCATTGCAGTATTATAGAAACCTCCCCGCTACTCCCCGCTGAGTCACATGACTCACATCACAGCATGGTCAGGCAGTACTGGCAACTAGAACATTTGTAGGATTTCAGATTTTAATTCACCTGTGTTTCTTTACCATACAATTTTAGCAATGCGAACAAACTGCATGTGATGTATTCAACTTTGAAAGCATTGGTTTAGCTTAATTCCGGACAAACTAAAGTGTTCACTATTTAATCAAACTGGAATGAACTTTATTCTACTTACAATTATACATTGTTGGATTATCTTCATGCTCTTTGAGGGTTTCTTTAATGAGGATCGTCATCTTAATGAATTTGAATGCCACATATTACCAATTCTCTTACGTTCAGTTACATGATTTATAAAAAAGGGAAACAACCTCAGCAATGCTAATTTTTTTCAATGAAAGTATGTTGACAAAGTGTTAACGCTGCCAACCAAGCCCACAATCATGACAGTTCCTCTCACTGACTTTGGAGGTGATAAAACAGCAGTTTTTTGGGGGCAGAGAAATTTTAATTAAGTGTGGCACAAATGATATTGTATCATGATGGCCTTCATCAGGTTCCCTCCAATTGATTTTTAAAGCTTCAAACTTATTCACAAATATAAACATTCAGCTCCTTGTTCATAGGAATGGTGATTTGGACATGAACTCAAGATTCATCCCTGTGTTCCCTCCCCATTTTACTTTTTTTCCCTGCACGTATCTGCAAAAAGTTGCATTTAACAAAATACAGTTTTGCCCTGAAACTTGTATACCAATCCAAAAACTGTCAGTTCTACACAAAATTAATGGGCAACTGTAACACATTTAGAGAAATTCATTGAAAATCTGGCTCCACACAGTCCATATGAAGTAACACATATTCTTCCAGAGACATTATCCTTAGAACTGGAATGCATTCCTCTTTCTCATGTGTGGAAATATAACAAGCATATACTGCAACTAAAAAGCATGCACAAATTTGCTTCTTTATGCTCAAAATTTTAAGAACTTGATATTTTGGGTAAAATAATGTTTATTGTACTGAAAGAAAAGTCTGCCAATATACAGAAGAGGTAATGAAATAATGTTACTTCAAAGTTTATAATCACTATAATTTAAAAAGAAAAAAATGGGCTATTAAATTGTTTTATAAATAAAACCACTTTAAAACCATTGACTATAGTGCTTGCTCCTGTATTGACAATTCATAATTCAAATGTTGACAAACATACTATACTGTATAAACAATCCATTGTTCCAAATCAAAAGAAGATTTCTCCTTCCTTTGTGGTGTTCACCCTTCATGCTTAGGAAAAGAATCTCCACTAGTTTACATAACGTTTATTTTTTTAGACTACAACAAAAACTAGTCACAACATGGACAGTCCTGACTTTTCTTGGTGTGATATACAAGTAGCTGGACATTGCCTTCATCTTTTGCCAACTTCCTAGTCTAATCTGGGTCTTTCTAGAAGATTCTTATCTCAATTCCTATCCAGAGTTGATCCTGCTGAGATATTTAAGTAGGCTAAGTGTTGCCATCAAGACGGGTTAAGAAAGAATGATTTCCTTTAAGTTAGAATTCTTCTCCCCCTAGATATATGATAAATATAAATAATCAAACAGTTTCTTCATGCTGTCTTCTAACTCCCATCATTCTGTGATAATCCCCATTTAGCCTTTTCTCCCATTAATCCCTTTCTCTAATTTCTAATTTTAATTAAAGAATATAACATGAAGAGTTCTTTTTAACATTCTGCTTAAAATCTTATTTTTAAAAAAATCTTTCAAAGTGATGAATATGAATACAACTATGGGAATCATAGCAGTAGATTTTATTTTTTTATATAAAAAGGGCACTTTCAGAATGCTTTAATTAGGCTGGTTCGCTGCTTTTCTAAAAGTATTCCCTGGCAATCATGCTTAACTCTGATATTAGCTTCACTTTTCTAAACTGAAAAGCGGTTTCCTTTTGCCATGTCATTTTGCTGAATGAATGAAAGCATGATAACAAATTTGATGTGTATTTGAACAAGAATATTTCCTAATTGTGTCTGTGTATTTATATCTTTTATTGCTATATATGATAGATTTCTGAAAATTAAAGCAACAGTGAAAAATATATCAGAATATACTCATTACACAATTAGCAATGTATAATCTGATGTGTATACTATGCAGAGAAAAAGAATATGTTAATATTTATCTAGCCTCTGCATTTGAATAACATTTTTACCCATAGTAAATAGTAAATTGTTTGGGTAAGTTGCCAGTCATGGCATGTTTTGTAAAGAATGGTGGAGGCTGACACTCTATTTTAACAATTATTTTATTTCATCTTGGTATTTTGGGGTCTTCATATAAATGAGAGTGTTCCTCACAAATGAAAAATAATTAGTATACTTATTTAGTGTATGCTTCTTCACTTAACTTCTAAGTGCAATACAAGATTTATTTTTCTCCCATCAATTCTGTCAGGTAAGTTGGGCTGAGAGAGCACAAGTTTTCATGAGAAGGGACTAGAATTTGGGTCTCCCCATTCATAGTCCAACACCTGAACCAACACATGGTCTTTGACTGAAACCTAAATGTAATTTTAAATTATTTACAGCTATCGTATATTCTTTTTGCAATTCTAATTATTGGGGGGTAATTAAATTTGCGGATGAATGTGGATACTGGAGTAAGCAGTCTTAGCAGTAGAGAGCAGAAGAAATGGTCTTGAAGGACAGGATGAAGAGCTACTATAAAAAAAACTGTCAGCTAAAAAAGAACTGTGGCAGGAATATAACCTAAATAAATGTCTCATATGAGACATTCCCCAGTTTTCATGAAGATAAGGAAGGTGGGGGGAGCACATTAAGATTTGCAAGGTTCTGTTATATAGCTTTACAATAAAAGTAGTCCTACAATTCTACATAATATTGGATTCCTAGTTTACCTGAAAGGGTGACATCAACAATTTCAGTCTTGTCTGGACTTCATAATCTGTCTTTTAGAAGTTTCTAGATTAAACTGATGGCTTTGTGTAAGGTGGCATGTCAGCCTAATATCTGATAAAACAGGCAAGTGTGAAGCTACAATAGTATTGGGTAATTGGACCATTCAGAGACAGGATGTAATTACACAATGTGTGGCATTTGCATGAATAGCTCACATGTCACTATGATTTTGATGACTTTGGTACAATAGTTTTCTAGAGTCATTGTTGGACAAACCATTATTAGGCAGTGTTAAATTGGATCTTTAATAAATGGAAATGGAAGAAATTACTTTCAGTGGAAGTAGGAAAATTGCAGGAAGAGAGCCTATCTATGAAACAGATTACTTAATATCATACGTCCAGATTCTATTTATTTTGTTGGGAAAATATTATAGAAACAAATGGAGGCTGCTAGGAACAGAATGAAAATGATTGCTTCTTTGTTTTGTTTTTAACAATTTTTTCCAGTTACTTCAAGATGCATGGCATATAAATTTAATAAAGAAATAAACTAAAGGAAGCTTATACTGGGAACTCCTATTTATTTTCTTACTAGTACAAATATTAATGTTCAAGAAAAAAATGATGAAAAGGACGTCATGATGCCTGTAAAAATGTTGGAAAAAGATTAAAATGTAGATGGCATTTGTGGACAAATGTTAAAGTATTATTTGCTTTGCTTAAGGTGTGACTTGCAACATATGTAATGTAAGACGTAGACATATGGCCATACCTGACAACTGAAAAGAGTGACATTATTCTAATTCTTTAAAGGGGATAGTAGCAAAAAGTACTGATGAATATGAAAGCTACAGGGGGGTTAGTTTGCTCTATTTGTCTAGAAAGATGTAGGTAGAATTTTGACTGGGAAGGTAAGGAGATGACAATGGGTAAAATTTGGGATTTATTGTGTCTTTTTGCTGGGCAAGGGAATATATAGAACAGATTTTTTGCTGTTCATTAGATTACTGAAATGTACAAATGTGAGAGAACGTGTGTTGATTTGGAGAAAGTATATGATAAAATGAATAGGCTTGAATCATAGAATGATTGTGTGAAGAGTGAAATTGAAAATTGGAGACTGAATGCGTGCAATTGTAAGAGCAATTTCTCACATGAATAAGAATCAATGCAATCAAAAGATACAGATTGCCCCACCATCACAAAAGAGAGAAACCTCCTTCACTTTGCACTGAAAACATGCAAGAAAACAACGCAGGGGTTTGCCTCTTAAGACTGCCTATATAGGGTTCTCATTTAAAAGTAGAGCATTTATTAAAATTCTAATGTTGTAATTTTAACTTTCCTTCTAATAAGTATTACCAATCAGCATCCTGAAAGATTTGCTGTTACTTGGATTGTTTCCAATCTAGAGAGAAGTTTGACAATGAGGAAAGTAAACATATATGAGAAAAAAATGAAATGCTTGGTAAATTGTTCAAAACTTGAACAAGGGAAAAGACAAGGAAGTCTAATGTTTGTTTGATACATGCATGGATGGATGTATAAGGAAAGCTTGTAGTGAAAACAAGGATGTATTGCCTAGCAACATAAATGTGAAAATGTGTATGCAGATGATAGCATGTTGTTGGCAGAGAACCCCAATGATTTGCAGTGAAAGATATTATATAATGCATCAAGAAATACAAATCTGCCAATCAATTACTCAGTTACCGAGGCAGTCATGTTGAAGGGGAAAAAACTTAAGTGAATGGTTGCAAGTTGTATATTGTAACAAAAACAAAAGCAAATTGTTGAATTTATGTACTGTTGGTAAAATATTGACCAAAGTTAGAAAAATGAATAGAGATGTTTTAAGATGTGAAAATACTGGCAGCAGGTAGTGGATTGTTCATGGTTTGTTGTGAACAATGAATATTGATCAGAAGAAGCAAAAGAGTCTGTGTATGAAGTATGTTCTTGTCTACTTTGTTGGATTAAATGAGAGTAGGAGATGTCACGAAATATATCACAGTAAACTGAATGCAGTGCAAATAAGTGTTTGTTGTAAAAAAAAGGAAAAGAAAAGATAGGGTCAAGAATGAATGGGTGCTGAATGAACGTAGAATGAATAGAAAATTGAATATTAGTCTGAAAGAAGCATGATGAGGTGCTTTGGTCATATAAACAGAAGAAAGGAGGCTCTAAGTACAACAATATATAAAAGAAGAATGGATGAGTCAAGACAAAAGGAAAAACAGAACGTTGTGGTTGGACGGGTTCTCAAAAAGAAAGAGACGACAAGTTTAACAAAGCAAAACTCTATGTTTAAATCAGTCTATGGATGTACAAAGATCACTTGCAAATATTAGAAAATACAGAAAGGTAGAATGAATAGTGTATATTTCTTTTTTCTTACTTCGTGGTTTAATTCATTTGGCTTACACTTTCTTAACCCTTTTCTGCATTCTGCAAGGAAAAGTGTGATACGTATGTATGCATATATGGCACTGTGTTCACCTGTGCTATGACTTGGTTATCTTATTTTCTTAATAGCTGTCCTGGTCCATAGCTCCAGCTGAAGTGTTTGAAGATGGGTAGTTGATCACCCTTCTCCTCTGTACTCTTTCTGAGATTACAGCAGGACTATGGAGGCACCCCTCCAATTTAACCATCTCTATCGGTCAGTAGCATGAGCAGAGCTCAAATGCTTGGGGTCTGTCATTTTCGTAATGGTTTGGGTTCTAGGCAGCATCTAATTCAGATGTTGTGGTTATTATAAAAACACCATCTTTTCCACTGAGAATAATTTTACAAGCCTAAATTTGCAATTCATTAATTGTAAATTCCTAGGCTAAGTGTAAGAGTACTTACCTGCATGATATCAGTTTCTCTAATTTTTTCCCTGATCTTTTTGCTTGCACTTAAAATACCCAACATACTAATATAACTAATGACTTGCAGATGAAGAATATTAAAAAAAGAAATGGTCAAATTTGGATTTGCGGTTTCTTTTACCTCATTGCTTTTGAAACAATACACAGAAAGTATTTTACCTCTTTATTGAAATGAATATGTTAAATATACCATCTTTTTTTTCTGGAAAGCAAAAAGATGCCTGTTGTTTACTTTGATTTTGGCTTTTGTGCTCCTATTGCTGTTAACAATAGTGCTATAAAACAGGGATGAAATGATGCAAGCAAACTGCTATACAGTTCGAAATTTTAAAAGACAGGATGATTTGATGTTTAAACGTAAAATATACTTAACTAATATTATAAAACCAGATTGGAATTTATGCTTCAGTCCAACAATGGTCATTGGCATAAGAGTTTTCAATAGAGAAATTTAGTGCATCTGAATAATCTCCATTTATTGCAGTTTTTGTATAAGAGATTGCATCTGGCATTTACTATGCAAGTAGACTGGACTTTTCTAGTAGAATGGATGAGGTAGTGAATGCTATAATTCCTGTACATATACTTATTTCATAAATTGTGCACTGTCCACTGGAATGTTTTTGGGTTGCTTGAGATATGCATATGCATAATTGTACAGCTTTACATAGAAGCCAGACACTGATTTCAATATAATATAGCATAACTTTATATTATAGAAATTTCACTCAGGACCAATTTATAAGCATCGTAGAATATGTCATTTATGATTAGCATTAATTGATTATGTGCCATCATGGGTATAATATGTGGAAATGATTCTTATGCAAAACATATTCTTGGATATAATTGGAGGGGAAAAAACAATTGTTATAACCATGTACTTCACAAATAGTGATGTACAATAAAATATCAAGAAATCCTGAATACAAATGTATAATGAAACTGACTCTCAGGGTAATACGATTTTTTTGAAATGTTATTATTTTGACTGGTTTTGAAAATATGCCAGTTTTGATTACAGAAGCCTGCTTGGACCATGTGATCAAGAAGTTATATTCTAGTTCATTTTAGTTATAATTCTAGATTTTCATAACTAAAAACTCAGTGGAAAGTATCAAAAATTGTAAATTTTATTATGATTATTTTTAATACTGTCAGTATAGAATAATTATTGTACTCTCAAAAATATAAAATCATGAATGAATATGCATTGTTTGTATTTCCATTACATTTCTACTACATGACATTAATAAGGTTATTTTTTTAAGTTATCTGTAATTCATACATGTTATGAATACAGTAGCATGCTCTCTAAGCAATAATGTCTACTTTGTTTACTGATAGTGAAATATTTTAGAAGTTGATTTTCTTTGTAATACAAAATTAATCCCCTGATACTGGTTTACATTAAAAACTAGGAGAATTGAGCTTGAAAAGTGCCTTCAGACTAGTTCTGGTTTGTTTCCTACCGTAATATTTCAAAATTCAAGTAAAAATAAACTGTTGTTTATTGCAGGGTGTAATTGTTTGAAACCTTCTAGCAATAGATTGCAGTAACCGACATGAAATTCTAAATATTTTTCAGAAACAAATGTTTAATCACAAACTGGCTGAAATAAGCCAGGTATTTTCCTCCATAACAGAATAGACATGCTAATCATTATCCTTGAGGTGGGAAAAAATTAGACTGACACATGTTCCTTCCTCATCATGATTCCGTCTGTTGCCTGTCTTTATAATTATTTGACCACCTTAAAAAGACGCAAGAGCCATAGAGGAACAGATTTTGCATACCTTGAGGCTCCCCTTGGAAGGTGTCAGAATAAAGAGTGGGGTGAGAGGTATTGCTTTACCATTGGTGCAGCAAAGGAAGGGTTAAGCTGTCTCTTTCAGTGGCCTGGGGTTAAGATGCAAGCATCATCCTGGGGACACTGTGTAAAAAAAGATGTTGCCAGTTGTTTGTGCAGTGGTTAGGTACAAATGGGAAGAAACTCTACAAACACCTGCTTTTATTTTCAAAAACTGCTTGGATTATCCAAAGTACTTTCAGTCAGTTTTAAAAGGTCACTAAATCTTTCTGCTGTTTATAAAATTAACATCTCAAACTGGAGCAGAACAAAGATGGTAAAGTACTTTCTTCATCAGACTAATATATAAACTGGTTAGAGTTCATGAAACCAGCTTGATGCTTATGAATAAATGCCTATAGCTTTAACTTGTTTTTAAAAAAGACCGATACAAGTATGTAACAATTCACCATCTGCTTACATCATTCCCACATAAAGTTAGTTATTTACCAGTGCAACCATTTTGTTAATGTTATACACGTTAATAACATTGTACAAGGCTAAAAATGACATGATCACTACTTTTATTCACAATGGTACTCATATTATCTTCAAGGGGCACAACATTCATTTCTCTGAATAGGATCAGGAAACCAGTTGAAAGCTTAGTCAAAAGCATTTCTCCTCATTAGGGTAAAGCCTTTCTTTCAAAACAGGTCAACTTTGCATTTTAAATGCTATGCCAAATAATACATGCGTACGTTTCACTATGTACTCAAAGGACATATATGTGTACCATGCAAGAATAAAAAGTAGTTTTAAAATGCACAGTCATTTGTGCAAGCGCATTGCCAAAAGAGAATGCAAAATAATGGCTCTCGCTCTGAAATTAATATGCTGCTTTCCTTACTGAATTACGGAAACTTAGAAGTAGTTACACACTGATAATTTGTGTTTTCATGTCAGTGGGAAGTAACCGGTCAAATATAGTTTGCTGCTTATGCATATTCTATCTGCATCAGACATGAAAATGCTGCTTTCTGTTTTTGGTTGGTTTGGTCATAATTTTGGGGAAATGCTACAATTCATACTGCTCTCTATTTTACCTCATTTGAACAATCAGCTAGCTATCGTTCATATTAATAAAGCATTTCTGAATTTTTAATTCTGTATTTGGCTCATGGTGTTAATAAATTTGGTTCCAAATTATGATTCCTAGAATGAATATAACAATGCATCATGGAGAAATCCATGTGAATATAATTTCTTATGCCTTCATGTTCAGAAAATAAATTGGTATTAATATATGTGTAGGCTAATTTAATGTTTATTTCAAAGTTCTTAAATAAAAAGAGAGCATTCTGGAATGTACTAAGCATATGCAAGGCCATAAACAAATCTGTCATTAAATGAAACTGTCATTAAACATTTTTTATTCATTTGCAGAAACTAAATGCATCTAGTTCATCTGAAGGTAGTACGGTTGATGTTGGACTTCCCCAGGTTGGAGAGCAACCTGAAGCTGAACCTGAAGAAGCTCTTGAACCAGAAGCCTGTTTTACAGAAGGTAAATAATATAAAATATTGCAAATCTTTCAGTGACCGTCTAGAACCCTTCCTAGTCACACTGGCTCTTCAAGCAAGAGCTGTCAGTCTAAAAAGACACCCTTATTGTATACCAGCCTTGAAGGGAGAGGGCGAATCCCATTCAAGATGGAATATTTCCAGATCTGGACATTTCAAATATCCATAGCCGTATCATCTTCATTGGATTGAGTTAGAGACAGTTCCTCCCCATCCAAATTTCCAGGCACTGGGACAGAATCTTGAATCAACTGAAATACATGTATACAAAGTCTCAGTTGGGATAAATAATTTCCTTTAGGCATCATTGAAACTGTCCTACGAAAATTGATTTTGACAATAAAATAGATTTCCAAAGCGTCATTTCAAATGTAGACCTATTAATTTTAGAATGAGAAAGGGCTCCAAAACCATCTGCTGATTTAAGAGTATATTCTGATCAAGACATGTAGTACTATAACTATTATTCTGTTTTCATTTGCCATATCATTTTGCCTATTTTGCCAGGCTGCATCCGGAAATTCAAGTGCTGCCAAGTCAGTGTAGAAGATGGGAAAGGAAAACTGTGGTGGAATCTTCGGAAGACTTGTTACAAAATCGTAGAACATAATTGGTTTGAGACTTTTATTGTCTTCATGATTCTCCTTAGCAGTGGTGCTCTGGTAATTTTTAGAACTTGAAAACCGTTCATTATCATAGAGATTTAGCGTAGGAAATAACCCAGACATATAATTATCTGAAAACCTATGAATTTCTAGTAGGGATTATCTTTTCTATGAGTCAGAGCTATCCCTAAAGTAGTATGATTTTATTACTTAATTGTTAGAGTTATATCCCACCTTTCAGTCAGGAGCTCAGGGTGCTACCCATCGCATTCTGTCCTACCATTTTTTCCTCACAATTACACCTCTACAAGTATATTTGACTGACAGAGCAATTAGTCACAGTCACAGTGAACTTATGTAGTTCAGGGTAGACTGTTTTCCTAGTGCCAGTTAAATACCTGGCTTTTTGCACCAATGTGGTTTTCAATACACATTTTCCCTTTAAATTATTCCATATAATATTCTTACAGAAGAGAGTTAATTTTTGATGCTGTTTTAATCCCAAATAGCTTTACAGGGCAGATGCATGCTTTTATTGTAAAGATTTTTCTTCTAAAAATGAGATCTGATAATCCCAGTTAAGCAATATGGTCACAATAATATTAGATTTCTAAATTGTTCCAAACAGGATAGCAATTCATACTTATATATTGGATTCAAACTGGAACAATGTTTTAAACTCCAATGTTACTTCTCTGTGAGGGATTAGAGAGGGAAATGATCAATTTGACTTTTTTAGGTTTAGGACTATGGGTCTAAAGTCAGAATTAGCATGACATTTGGCTTTGCCCACCTTTAAAAAATTGTAGCTATTCATCTATGGAATGGAACAGAAGAAACATAAGGGGCTATGTAAAACAGCTTTATTTAGCTTAGTTTGTGAAATTTGGGAGTAGCATTCCAAGGACATACCTTAATTTAATTAAAGATGCCAATGATTGAATCTGCAATGCACTACATATAAAACATGTCATCAGCCACCAAGGTATGGCTTCTACCAGTAAACTCTATAAAATAGACTCTATAAATATCAAAACAAATGCTTTTGATATTTTTTACCATATTCTGATTTAATAAATATATTGATTAAAGTGAAGCATTTAAGCCTTTCAATAGAAAGAGGGGAGGACTGGTTTTTAGTTCTAGAATTGGAAAGTAAACAATAAATAATAAGCCATACTAAAACCAGGGGTGGGGGGGAACTTCTGTCCCCAGGCTTTCGAAGACATATACATTGAACAACGCAAGACTATCAAGACCGTACTGGAATACGCAGACAAAGTCTTCACCTACATCTTTATTTTAGAAATGCTTCTGAAGTGGGTGGCTTATGGCTTTAAAGTCTATTTCACGAATGCCTGGTGCTGGCTGGATTTCCTCATTGTTGATGTAGGTATTTTTTTTAACCTATTAATACATTGAAGCATGATTTTTTGTAAGAATCATTGGACTCAAGAATCAATAAACTCTCTGCTTTCAGAAAAGGAAAACTTCTGCTTTCAGCTGGGTGAATGGTGTTCAGTAGAATTGCCACTGAGCGGAGTTCCCTTGGTGAAGCAGAACTTCTGGAACCAGAAATCTACCGAGAGGTAGAAGTATGGTGCCCCTAGCAGCAGGAAACTTGAAATGAGATGTGACAGGACATCCGTAGATACACAAAATTAAACACTTTCTTATTTCCTTGATAATATTTGCGAAGGAAGTGAAGAATCGCCAAACATTTCTTCCCACTTCACTACCTTTGCTCATTTCAGCCATATCAAGAGTGATATTTGATTCCTTTTCATCTAAGCACATGAGCAGTGGATAGGAACAGGTGGCAGGCAAGGGAAAAAAGTCCACTCTTGTGGCAAGTAGGATCGGACCAAGGGATACTTTACTCCATCCTCTTTGGAAAGGAAAAAAAAGATACAAAGCTCAAGAGATCTAAAGGTTCAAAGCTTCTATCTTTGGAAAGAGAAAGAAAGAGAGAGAGAGAGGCATGACAAGAACAAGATGGTGTTGGAGGAAAGTCTAAAACAAGTGGACCTTAGCCATGAACCGCAAAAAATAAGACTGCGCATTCTAGAACAGTTAAGGGAAAGTCAGAGTAACTTTGTCTCTAGTTTCATATGTGCAGATTCTGATTTGTATAATTCTCTTTTTTTTTTCATGCATCTTTGAACCTCATTACCCAAGATGCTTCCAAGCAAGACCAGATCATACAATCTTATTTTTCTTTTGTACTATTTTTAGGAAGAATATTTTTAACATCGTGTCTGTGACTTCAGCCATGTTTTAGGAATATTTTCCCCAGCGGCCTTTCATTTCACAGGAGGCTGATTAATCTGAAAGGAAAAGGTTTTATATTTTTAACAATATTTATCATAATTATATAGCCGCCCACCCCACATGAAAGTGACTCTGGGCCTCGTACAGCACTTAATGAATAAAAACAATCGCATAAAAACTTCACAATTAAAATAACAAAAAGGCACATAAAATGGGGGAGGACTAATATTAACTGCAGTAAGGGAGCTATCACAAAAGCCATTACAAAATCTCTTTCAGCCCTTGGGACCTTCAAGCCTAATAACATAGCCAGGTCTTGAGAGACTTGCAAAATGTTGAGAGGGATAAACAGTTACCAGTATAAATGATTATGATTTCCAGTAAGTTTAAACTTATAATTAACACTTGATTTATTGTTTTGACTCCCGAGTGGCTTTTCCTCTAGCACATGTCTCAAGCTCATATCAGTTACAGAAGACAGCACTATAGATTTTAGCTCACCTTTATCATTCTCTCATTTCTGTGATTTACCAGTATAGATCCTATCTATCCCACACATTTGGGTGAAGCAAAGGGATAAAACTGCTGTGCTAAGGCAGATAGGCAGGCCAGGAGGTATAAAAAAACCAGAGGATTTGGAAGAGAGGAATGACCTCCTCAGGGACTGAGCACTTACCATATCAAATGGGTACACTAGTGAGGACATTATAGTTCTGGTTTCTGCATTCAAGAGTCAAGGACATGGAGAAAAGTGGAAGGAGTGAGTCAGAAATACTTAGGGGTAGGTGAATCCTCCATCATTCCATCAGAGGTGGTCGATTGAGTAATAACAGAACTCCACCTCCCCTCCCACTCTGCCCCTGCCCTCCCCATGTGTCTTTGTTTGAAAGTTTGTTTTTAACTTTTTATGTTTTAACTTTTATGTAACTGTAAGCCACCCAGACTTACTCTATGGTAAGATGGGCGGCCAGTAAATTTTATAAACAAACAAGCAAATGAACAACATAAGATGGTCTAATTCCATAAGAGAATAGAGCGAGACGAACAAAAAAAATAATTTCTACCTGTTCATTGTAACTGTTTCCTGTACAAATCCATTTGAACTTATTTCAGTTGTGGTAATTTGGCCATTTTCGGCCTGTTCCAGGTGGTGGGGATCAGAATGGGCCAAAAATGGGATGCACGGAGGCTGAAAATGGGGCGTGTGGAGGCGGCAATAGATGACAATCCCTACAGACTGAAACAGCTGATTGCTGGGAGGCAGATCCAACTGACAATCAGCTGCTTGTGCTAATCAGGCTGTGCTGTAGCTGACCAGGTTGTTTGCTGTTTGCTGCAAGGAGGCAAATTACTAGGAGGCAGAGGCAGATTTTTTTTCTTGTTTTCCTCCCCAAAAACTAGGTGTCTCTTATACTTCGGAGCATCTTATAGTCCAAAAAATATGATAATTTGACTTTGTAAATTAATCTTCAACCATGACCGACTCAGGAGAAGTGGTGTTACCAGAGATTTCTTGAGAAACACATGCTGACTATTATTCACACAGTAAATTACTTTTTCTTTTTTTATTCATGTGTAGGTCTCTATCGTTAGCTTAACAGCGAATGCCTTGGGCTACTCTGAACTTGGTGCAATTAAATCTCTTAGGACTTTAAGAGCTTTAAGACCTCTGAGAGCCCTGTCACGGTTCGAAGGAATGAGGGTAAGAAAAATATGAAATAACCTATGCTTGAAGCAAATTATTTTCTTAAGGATATACTACAAATATGGATCTCAAAGCCACCAGTTTAAATTTCATTTAGAGTGCCCCTGGGCAAGATGCTACTTCTATTCCCTTAGCCTCTAGACAACATGAGAGAAATAATTCCAGTATATCTAGGCAGTGTCTGAAGGCAGTTCTTCATCTCATTGTCAGACTATTTATTTTCATTTAAATCACAGCTCTGAAATGGTGGATATCCCAGACTAAAAAAAAGCAAACAAACAAACAAAAAAGGCTAGCTAAAATAGTGCTACATTTAATCCTGTCTATTGTATCCTTGCCCCAAATTTTGAAAAAACACATCATTTAAAGAAGCTCCTTGATTCGAAAAATCAAGAGATAGCATGGAGACTTGCTCCATGGTTGATGGCCAACCCAAAACCTTGGAGTTCATATCCCAGCCAGGATAGATATTAATGAGAAATAACCATGAACCAATTATTTCCAGATTAGTTCCACAGATCTATCTAGCCCTTTTTGCTACTAGTAAAGAAAATAACTGAAATATTTGGAGAGCCCATATGCATATGTTTCCAGGCTAACGCGGAACTGCAGCTACTTGTTTTCTTGATGTGTTGTCAAGGTAACATATTAATCGGCTGGAAAATTATTTTTCATAAGCCTCTGTTGCTTCATTATGGCACCTGGACTGTCCTTCCCGCTTGGCTACAGAGATTATAAGGAAGAGATGATTGAGCAATGTAATGATGATAACATTGAGAGCTATTTGATATTTAAATGCTAATATTTCCTTAGAATTCATTTTCCTCTGACTTGCAATTTGGTTCTCCAAATGTATAAGAAAAGAGTATTTTTAAGGTTAGAGTACTGATAGGGTATTGCACTGGAGCTTCAATACATGTTCTGCCACATGTTATGGTCCTTTCTCTTCAATTTTGTGAAGCTAAATTTTGGAAAATCTTTCTTCCTCAAATCTTCCCCTAAAATTGGAATGTTCTTTGTTCAAACCCGTGTTTATACCCGAGTTCTTTTTTTTCCATAATATATTATTACCATTCCTGCCTTCAGCTGAGATTAAACTGTAGCACAAAATGGCCAAGAAGCAAAACTATGAATTAGAAATTCCCCTTTTCATGTCTCACTTTAGCAAATATGTTTTCACGTCTTTGGCTTCATGTGTTTATTACTTTGTATTACAGGTAGTGGTGAATGCTCTCTTGGGAGCAATTCCATCTATCATGAACGTGCTTCTTGTATGTCTTATATTCTGGCTAATCTTTAGCATTATGGGAGTGAATCTGTTTGCTGGCAAGTTCTACCACTGTGTTAACACCACAACTGGGGAAATGTTCAGCACTGATGAAGTTGACAATCAGACTGAGTGTGAGAATCTCATCGAAAGAAATGAAACCGCCAGATGGAAAAATGTGAAAGTCAACTTCGATAACGTGGGACTTGGCTACCTCTCTCTGCTTCAAGTAGTAAGTAGTTGTTCTTTCTATGTTAGAATTTGAACAACACAGCCATTTTATTTCCTCTCTTTGGCAGGTTTTTCTTTTATTAGAAAATTCCATCAATGTGAACTGTCAGTCACTTTACAAATGATTCAGCTGCCAGGTTTTGAAATGAATTGATTTGCATCATAGGTGGCATCCCTTAATCTTTTTCGTCTAAGCTCTTTAAAATACACCTGTTAGCAAACTTTTTGCATGCCATATAAATCATATCTTATACCTGAATTAAAATGATCATTAGTAAAATGCAGCTGCACCTGTGATAGGTCGTTTATTTATTTCACTACACATGCAGCAATCAAGCAGTCTCACTCATCCCTGTTTAATAAAGGAAATTATCCATAACCAGAGAAGACACAATTGGATATAGAAAACAGCCGTTTTTTAGAGCTGTACTAAGCTAGCAATGGTGGCTAAACAATGCAACTCTGGGTGAAATTCAACACGGCCTGATGGGAAATTACCTGTTTCTTCACTTCTTGTAACACAATCTGGTCCCAACTCCTCAAAAATTATTCCGAATAGAATATATGCGGGTTGAAAGGCTGGATGGGCATCATGTATGCAGCTGTAGATTCACGAAATGTAACTGGCAGGGGGGCATGGAGTCTTCTCAAAGACATTTACAATTTACACATCATGAACATTTAGGAACTTTTTACTGTATGCTTTTAGTCCCTTGCTTAAAATATAATCGCCTGACTTCTGCTTGCAGGCCACCTTCAAAGGCTGGATGGACATCATGTATGCAGCTGTAGATTCACGAAATGTAAGTATGCTGTTGGGGAGGAAAAACAGTATTGGACTGCAAAAATATGACTGACTAGAAGACAGCAGAAAAGAGATAAATAACATTTGCTTTTTTGGTACCATCTTGTAATTGCCTGGTAGCCCAAATGCGGTGGGTTTACTCCATGGATACTTGCATCCCTATCCTCCTCTCCCTAGAAGGGTCCGATTCTTTTTCAAATTAAGGCTACTTAGGATTAAAGCAAACTTGTCATTGATCATAGTGTTTGTCTGCTTTCTTTTCTTTTTCAAAGAGGCAAGGCAAGTAGGATGCCAGGATGAGAAATAGGAGTGAGCAGGTTATGGCTGGAAAATAGTTCTATGTGATTGCTTCCTTGTTTGTTTGTTTGTTTCCCAGTGTATTTTACCTTAGGGGAGAATTTAAGAGGTAAGAATGGAGTCATAACCTCTCCTTAGAAACAGGAAAAACAGAGGTGGAAATTTTTAAGAGGTAAAATGGATGCCATAAAGGCTTAAGGCACTCATTTTTGTTATTAAATCTTCCAACCCTTGCCCCACTCCTTCAGTGTAAGCAAAGATTTTAAAAAATGGGTCTCAAATACTCCTGTGTGTCTAAAGCCCAAGAGGAAACACAGGAATCCTTTCCTATCAAAGGATAATGACTGTAAGTAGTGAGAACATATTACCCTATGCTAGTTATAAAAATAGCAATGTATCTTTTAGTCCAGCAAGTAAAAAAAATGACTCAATCCAGGCATAATATTTCCCACTCTGATCTTTTAAAAAAATCAGACTATCTTAGCCGTACATTCTCAAAATTTTCATTAGAATGAAGACTAATTTTTTCATTGCAGTAAATGAGTAACTGATGCAAAACATTCCCAGAATAGGAACTACATGAAGTCATGTTTACAGTATTCATCTGTAACAATAATACTGGTGAAGAATACTTAAACTACAACATGATCTAGAATACAATAGAAATCAAGAAATAAAATCTTAAATGTTTGCTTTGCACATTATTAAGATCAGTAAAAAGAATTATTTCAGATGCCTTTTATCTGATAAGGTTTTCTGTAATAATTCACTCTATTATCCTATTTCTGAGAAGCAAAAAGAATCAGATGTCAAAAACACAAACACACACACACAGATCAACATATGCTTTTTGTTTCATTATACTTTATGTATATGTGCAGGTAAGCAGTTCCAAGAAACCAGGTGAGTTACAGTTCCATAGCTACAAATTACACAACCTAATAGGAGATCTCCTTTTGTTGAAACGACTGTTTTCCAAGAAAGCAGTAAAACTCTTTCCCAATGACTGGTCCCAATGAAAAACTGTGACTACATGCTTAAAACTAACATTTTTGAAATGCATTAGCACATTGTGAGCATCATAATTGGCAGACTGTATAGGCAGCCTTCTATCTCATCAAGAAAGTCTGTTTCACTCATTTCCTTTTGGTTTCTTCTCAATTTCTCCTAAGCTCAGAATGCGTCTTTCTTTTTAGCTATTTCTTTGAATTATAAACACATCAATTTATCAGCAAAAGCCATGTACTCTAGCATGAAATCTACATCAGTGGATTTTAGCGAGGAGAGCAAATAGAGAAAAGTTAGTAATAACTGAGAAGGTAAAGGCTTTAATTGAATAATTGTATATAGATACTCTATGTAAAGTTAAAATAAAAATTGGTCAAACCCTTCTCTATAGCTGTTCTTAATAACTGTATCATAAGACTAAATATGGTAAGGCTTGACCCAGGGTTCATGCTTCATAAAAATAATACCCATGAATTTTATAGAATTGAATATATTTTTCCACACAGTTTTCTATTTCTAAATTTGTTTTCCTTGCAGGTCGAACAACAGCCACATTATGAGGATAACCTTTATATGTATCTTTATTTTGTCATATTTATTATCTTTGGATCCTTCTTCACTTTGAATTTATTTATTGGTGTCATCATAGATAACTTCAATCAGCAAAAAAAGAAGATAAGTATTCTATCACAGTGATTTCAGCAGACTATCAAAGATTTTATTTTAACAAAAACATTGTGCTTTGTGTAATTCTTCTGATTTCTCTTTCTTTCAAGTATCAATTATTATTCCAATGTGTACAACCTAAAAATAAGTTGTAAAAAATTAATTCTAAAATTGCTACGGTAAAAAAGAAGCATGGTGTGTTAAAACCAATACATGAAATGAAATTTCCACCATGACTTAGTTTTAAAGGAGGGAGATATAAACAATTATATTGTAAGATAATGTACAACTTCATATAAATATGCATAAAGATCTCATAAATCTAAATAATAAATAGTTACTCTTAGTAATGACTTTCTGGAAACTTGTAAAAGATAAACACATTTGGGATATGATCGTTTTCCATAATTAACTTTTTTATCTTGCTTTTCATTTTTCAGTATGGGCTTTGGGTTTGGTTTGCTTTTTTTAGCTGTTGAAGGTACTTGTATCATGAGACCTGAAAATATTTTTTTTCAATTGTTCATTTATTTATTTCTTAACCTGGATGTTTTACTATTTTGAGGTTGTTTTTTTCCCCAACTATGAATGTTTTTATTTTATGGTGTTTTATTTTGTTGTAAGATACAGGAAATATAGGCAAAAATTTCATACATGATGATAATGATGGCGATAGAAATGATGGTGGTAGTGATGAGAGACTACTGTAGTAACTATATTTTTTTTCAGTCTGCTGTAACTTTGCTGAGATTAAATTCCTGACCCTAGCTGAATTATGGAAGAAGGATGCACTGTTCTCTAGCTATTAGGGAGACACCCCTAATGAAGCGAAGGGCAAAAGAGTGGGTGTGTTTCTAGATTGAAACTCTGCACACTTGTACATGCGTGCATACAACATCAGCACTTGTACAAAGGAGCAGAGCTTGTATTTGGGGTTGCTCCCACAATTTGGCCCTCCCCCACTTGTTTGGCTTTTACTTTATTAATAGGCAGCCCAAGGAAAGAGATTGCCCGTCAAATAAAAGTCAATATATAGAAAAACAGAAAGAAAAGGAGACTGGAAATATATGGTTGTAACTAGTTTTTGTTTCTCCTTTTTACTTTGGAGGTCAAGACATCTTTATGACAGAAGAACAGAAAAAATACTATAATGCAATGAAAAAATTGGGCTCCAAGAAACCACAGAAACCTATACCCAGGCCAGCAGTAAGTGTTATGTGTGGTGTTTTTTTTCATTGTTCCCACTGTTTTTGAAAATGCATGCTAGAGTTGGAAAACAATTTACAACTTATAAACCCCCAAAATCTTTTTAACTGATAACTGAGGAAGGGGTGGGTTCAGAAAAAATATTATATCTTTTAAAAATTATTTTTTTAATGAAACAAAGCCTTTAGTTAAGTAACTAAGATGAACAACAGATGACATCATATGGTTATTTTCCATTTTGGAGAGTTGCTTCTTCTTTTCTTAAACTATGTTAAACCTATTTAGGGATTATGCCAGTGGTCCCCAACCTTTTTGGCTGCATGGACCGGTGATGGTGGCGCACAGAGGGGAGGGGACGGGTTTGTGTGCTCAACCTAATCCCACGCGCGCGCAAATGAAGCTTCAGGCGCTTGCCCACTGCTTGCACGGCTCTCTTCTCAACATGCCATGACCCAGTAGCAGACTATGGCGTGGGGGTTGGAGAACCTTGGATTACTCTACAGTTTTCAATGGTTCCTAGCTTAGACACGTTGGAAAAAACATGTTACAGATTTTCAATAATTATGCCACCAAAATTATGCAATTGGAAGAGCTCTGAAGGCTACGTCCCTTATATTTAAATGAGTTTTGGGCTGACCAGGCCAATCTAGTGTTAACAAATCGAAACAGGGTTACAGCAGTAATTGTTATGGTATTCCTATCTGATTCGTGTATTCAATGAGACTGTGAAATCCCACAGGAAAGCTATTAATGGATATGCTTCATATTTCATAACGTCACACGGAGTGTTAACTCCCTTTCCGGGAACATAGTGGCATTATTTCTTGTTGCATCTTCTGTCAATACAGTTTGACTAGTATACTGTAGAATGAGTTTACAGAAGTTTCAGATCATAAATGATAATTATATAGATTATAATTGTCTATAACTGTCTATAACTATGTTAGTCTATAACTATGTTTTCTTTAACTGCAGAACAAATTTCAAGGCATGGTCTTTGATTTTGTAACCAAACAAGCCTTTGACATCAGCATCATGATTCTTATCTGCCTTAACATGGTTACCATGATGGTAGAAACTGATGACCAAACTGATGCAATGGAAAATATTTTGTATCGAATTAATTTTATCTTCATCGTCCTTTTTACTGGAGAATGTGTCTTGAAACTGATTTCACTCCGCTATTATTATTTTACAATAGGCTGGAATATTTTTGATTTTGTGGTTGTCATCTTATCTATTGTAGGTAAGAAAATTTTCATCGTAGTAAAAGATGTAACATGATTATAAACAAAACTACGAGAAGTTAACAGATGATTTTAATATTTAAAATAGGTTTCATTCTTTACGTTTTCATACAAGATTGTAATTACATTCTAATTAAAGTTTTAAATCTGCATTTTGGATTAATAGGCATTTAATGTTTGTTTATAGGTATGTTCCTCGCAGAGATTATTGAGAAATACTTTGTGTCCCCCACTTTGTTCCGAGTAATTCGACTTGCCAGGATAGGTCGAATCCTGCGTCTAATCAAGGGGGCAAAGGGGATCCGCACCCTGCTTTTTGCCTTGATGATGTCTCTCCC
>JANHFL010000410.1:0-10570 GCA_032468155.1 Oxyrhabdium leporinum
TTCTTTCTTTCTTTCTTTCTTTCTTTCTCTCTCTCTCTCTCTTTCTTTCTTTCTTTCTTTCTTTCTTTCTTTCTTTCTTTCTTTCTTTCTTTCTCTCCTTCTGTATTTCTGTATTTCTGTATTTCTGTCATCTCTGATTTATGTCATGTAAATTAATCAATTTTCAGAAATTCTTTTGTAGATTTCTCCAGCAGATTTGTATTTAGTTCTCTGGCATTATCCTGTCTGTGAAATTTTCTTGAAGAAAGATCACTAGATCTCTATACTATGTATCTGCCCCTCAAAAAAAACAAAAAAACAACAACCCAACAACTAAGGGAAAGCTTAAAACAAAACAAAATGGAACCCTAGCAGCAATTCCCTAAGATATAGATTCTAGAATTACTGACTAAACAGCATCAGGATGAATCTAACTTGTACTCAGATAGATATGTTATAGGCAGATAGACAGACAGACAGATGCCTTCAAGACTTCTTGGCCTTGCGCTTCTTAGTTTTCTTGGAAAGATTTTGAAATTAGTTTGCCATTGCCTACTTCCTAGGGTTAAGAAAGTGACAGGCCAAGGTCACCCAGCTGACTTTGTGCCTAAGGCAGGACTAGAACTCTCAGTCTCTTGGTTTCTAGCTTAATGCCTTAAGTGCTACATCAAACTCTTTTTAAGATGAGGTTGTATATACATGGTATATTTTTTCTGTATTGTTCCTAAAATGTAATTCTCAATGGCAATATTTAAATAGCATAATAAATCAAATTGCATGGAGATAAGTAAAGTAAGTACCCCCAAACGGTTAATGACAGAAAAAGTATTTGGTAGATAACCCAATCTTTATCTAGTCTTGCACCACACAAATGTTTGTCATGTTTCCTGAATTTCCTCTCTTTCCTAGACACATTTTTTTTGCCCAATGTAGAAAGTGTGAACATCTATTCAATGCTACACAGTTCAGTCTTCTGAGTGGGTCTGGAGATGTCAAATAAAATGAAAGGAAGATAATGCACAAGAAACACAAAGCCTACTTTAAGAAAAGAAACCAACAGTCAGCAATCTTTTTATCATTGTTTTAATTAGCATACTACCGGTATTTAATTAACAATGCAATAACGATGCAAACATTTCATTTAAATAAATTGTAGAAACATGCTTTGAGTGCTACACAAAAGATTGATATAAAAATAATTAAAATATAGAGTAATAAAATGGTTCCAAATGAAAGGATTACCTTGATGCTGTAGTGGTGGTAGGTTATTGTTCCTTACATTATTGCACACATTAAACTAATACTTCTTGAAACGATGGAATAGTAGCAGTCCTAACAACATGGTACTACTTGCTGCTGTTCATAGCATTTCCAGGCTAAACTGTAAACCACTAGTAGTGCTGGGTTTCTATATTTGGCTTTCCCACTCCCATTGATTGGCTGCAGCAAAGAAACAGAGAAGTGATCATGAAATGGAAGGAGGGATAGTATTTCCTGATTCATAATGATTCTGCTCAAGATCATTGGACCAACATTGCTGAAGGAATGCAGCAAAACACAATGACCTCTATGGGTGTGAAAGCGAGAGAGACCAAGTAGAAAAAAACACACAAAACAATGAATATTGACTTGTACTTTGAGTTGTACAGTGAATTATGTTGAGTGTTTTTTCTCCGGTGGTCTATCAGGGCAACCTGGTCTATCTAATTATGGGACGGAGCATACTGCTTCCATTTTTGCCTTTCAGCCCCAGTCCAGGGACCTTCACAGGCAGTTGCTTTCGTGACAAACTATTTTTGTGTTAAATTTATGTTTTACTGACAAAGAAATAAAGGGAGACTAGTATAGATATATTTCAAACTATTTAGCTCTCATCAGCTAGCCTTACCCTTCTGGGATTCAAACCCAGGCTGCTTATATATTAGGTAGATGTATTAACCTCTATGCCACAGGTTTTCCTCACTTTGTTGGCTATAGCAGGGGAGAGATTGCTTTTTCTCCAGTGAGACTGGTCTATCAGTGCAACTTGCTCTAACCATTTATGGGACGGAGCATATTGCTTCTGAATTACGAATTTCTGGACTACTTTGACAAAGCTCTCTATTTATATATCTTTGGAATTGTATCCCTATAACATCAACACAGCTAGATGGTCAAGACATAAAGACTCAATCTCAAGATGGTGATACACTGTTGAGCGTTTCTTGAACTTCCCCATCTCAGTTCAACATCAGCACAAATTTAAGGATTATTTCAATCATTTGTCCCACTTTTCCACTTCAATAGACCTAGTTGAAGGCTGATTGATTGGTTTGTAACTGGAAGATCAATTTTCATTAGGGTTATATTTTAAGCTCATCCTCCCCACTCATACAATCCCACTGCTGCTTGCTCTCTCTTCTCTAGTTTAATTCCTACACAGATGTTATGAAGGAAGCAATAACAGTTTGATAAGAAAGGAATAATCATTATTCTTTCCTTATCAAATTTTCCTGGGTATCTCTACAGCAGTCTTCATCACAGGCCAAGGACTGTTGTCAAGTAGATCAAAGGCTTTCATGTCAATTTGGGGGAAGGTGGACATTAGCAATCCATGTCAGCTCTAATTGTATAAAACAAATAACAAGTTGTTTTCTCAATATATTTTGTCTGCCATGTATATTTCGGTGATCAGAATATTAACTACTAAAAATAATCAAGTCAAAATTGTGCAAAGCAATTGGTGTGCCAAATTGTTGTCTCCATCATATGGATAGAGATCTTTGGTTCTGTTTCCCAATATATCCTTCTGTCTTTGAATATGTCTGTTTCCTGAGAGAGAGCACCATTCAGCTGTCTACTTTTAAAAAGTAATATGGTTCCTTCACAGGGTTATCAAAGAATTTTGGGAGAACAATTTATGTCCAAATTCTGCTTAGTATTTCCAGGCCATTCAGAGAGTGATTCTGGGTATTGAGTATAAAATGCATTTTATTTTATAATATTTAATATTCTAGACATTGAATATAAAGATGCATTTGACGTGACCTATTTTAAGCAAGCAATCAGGTGAAATGGAGAAGACCACTCTAAAATATTGCTGCTTCACAAAATACCCTAACTTGAAAGCTTGCAACATTCAGATCCACAAAATTTCCTGGCACTAGGTGGTTAAGATCTCAACTACACTGCTCATTAATTGCTAATTAAATACTTGCTGTGGGTTTTGTTTCCTCAGTGAATATTTTTGTAATTTATACTGTTCTGTTATTATTGACTTTTCTTGATTTCTTGCTTTATTTTCTGTATTGCAAACCACTAAAGTAGTAAATTGTGAGGAGAA
The DNA here is from genome assembly GCA_032468155.1 of Oxyrhabdium leporinum. Taxonomy (NCBI): domain Eukaryota; kingdom Metazoa; phylum Chordata; class Lepidosauria; order Squamata; family Cyclocoridae; genus Oxyrhabdium; species Oxyrhabdium leporinum. Next base: position 3,302 of record JANHFL010000410.1, read on the forward strand.
AAAAAACAGCTTCTCATTTTGATAAATTAAAGCAAAGATGAATTATTGTACTTTACGGAAGTTCATCTGATTCAGACGTTTGTAAACTAAGTTTTCTAGAACTAACAAAGAGAAGAATCTTTTTATTTCTTTGTAGACTGTTAAAAGAAAAAGATGGCTTTTTTCTAGCATGGGTTTATGAAGAAAAAGATAAAGAATGCTACATTAAATAATCCTGAACCTTGGTTATCAAAATATTTTAAACCTATAACAGGCCAGGTGCCATTTCTGTCTATTATTCCCAGAATCCATAATGCAACTTGTTTGAAATGCAATTAGTGAGCAAAGTTTGAAAGAAACCTTGACAATTCTTCTCAATGGAAATATATATTACTATTATAGTGGTCTGAGAATGTCATGATTTTTCCTCTGGGGCTAAGAATTATATTTTAGTATTCTGATAGATCATAGATGGTAGGTTATTATAAAATGCTGACAGATAAGGCCGTGATTTGTGAAAGCTGTATATGAATTTTACCTTTAATTTCTGTTAACATTTGATAGAGTGTCATGATGTAGAAACCCAAATGTTCCTTGAAATGCAGCATGAGGCTGACTACCTTGCATACATTTTTCATTTATGGATAACACTCATAGACCTGCTGACACAAAGGTTCAAAATGAATATTTCATCAAAAACTAGTGGAAAGATATATAATCTTTCATTTCATAATAAGCCTCTGTGCACACACATGCGCGCACGCACACACACAGACACACACACAGACACACACACACAAATTGCTAGGAAATTAAGTTGGGCAAATGTTTGTTTTAATTGAAAGAAAAAAAAATATCTGTTCTCTCTGGGCATTATATTTAATACAGCTAAAAAGGAATGACTGAGAATAATAATAATGACCCAAGGTGATCATGCTGACAACAGGAATCTTTCTGAAAACTATTCTTCAAATTCTCAATCAGTCATAAAATGTTGCATCGTTGGAGATTCCCCCCTCCTCACTTTGAACCACTTTTTTTCTGAGATATTTGGGTGAAGAAATTAGCTAGGAGTATGACTTGCTGGCAAGATCCCAGATCAAACAATGAGTGAGCTATGAATCTGGGAGGTCTCCTTAGATAAGCCTTTCCCCAAGTCTCACTTTCTGACCTACTCTCCTTCCCCTGGGCAAGGGAAAATCCAGGTGCACCATAACAGGGGACGTAATAAGTTTGACATGTTTGTAGTGGGGGCATGCAAGAAGAATCATGTTCTCATTCTGATTTGTTTGGCTAGGAAATTTAAAGGAATGCTTCCCTTTTATGCTTGCATCTTTGCATCTGAACTCTCCATCTGCAGATTGGAGACTTTAAACACAGTAAAATACAGCTACATGTGAAGGAAGTTTCTCAGAATATTATAAAAACAAAACAAAACGGGGGATCTGGCAATTAGACTTAGCTTTGAATGATACCTATCCCACTCCATACAATCCTATCCCTGAAGTCTTTCCAGGCCGCCAGTGATAACAGCTAATATATCTACAAGATACCCTGGATCTTTTCTTATTATGAATCAGGCAACAAGATTATTGGGGCTATTCTTATGGAATCTAGAATTACAGTTTCAGAAATGACTGCCCCACAGATTCTATGATCTTGACCTAATCCCCAACCTTCACCTGCATGGTTAGAGGCTGACTATGAACCCTCAAAGAATCCTTTGTTTAAGTTAGCGTAGGGAGAAGGGTGCTGCAGCCACAGACAGGGTTTGTGTCATGGTCCCATCGGAGCCCAGTTCAGAGGAGGAGGAGTGGAAACCGGGACCATCCAACAGGGATGACACATCTTCCTTGGCATGTCTGTGGAGATTCTCAGTCATTCAGGTCATGGTTGTCCCAAAGGTGCTTTTTTAAGAGGCAACTGCGCTTTCTGGCTTCTTGGATGAGAAGCGAAACATCTTCAAAGAAAAACCAGAAAGTCCAGTTGCCTCTTGAAAAAGCATCTTTGGCTCTTCCTTGGTATGTTTGGAGAGTCCAGGAGCTGAGAATGATGCTATCACAGGCCTTTCAGGCATTGGGGGAGGTGGTCAACTGGATGGAGAGCTGCCTGCTCTCACAAGCACAGGGGGAGGATCAGCTGCTGACAGGCAGTGGTGCTGATAGGCAGCAGATCTCCTCTGATGAGGAACAGCTGCCTCTTCCACTAGCTCCAAGGGCAGAGAGAATGGAGCTCTCTGATCATAGGCAAGCTCAGAGAAAGGCTGCAAGGCTACTCAGGAGAAGGTTGTTTCACCCCTCTTCACAAGGAACATCTGTAGTGGCTTGACTTAAGGAGAAGCTGTGGGCAATTAATCTTTGCTAGGAACAATTGTTTGATTTGGGTTATAGTCCCCGGCTTTGACTCGTGCCTTTTGCCTTGCTGACTCCTTTTTGCCTTTTGCTTTGCCTAGCCTTGAAGACTGCCTTCTGCCTTTTGTCTTGTACATTGCCTTTGCCTTGAGGATTGCTTTTTGCCTTTTGCCTTGCCTTGCCTTGCCTTGTCTTGCCTTGCCTTGCCTTGCCTTGTCTTGCCTTGCCTTGCCTTGCCTTGCCTTGCCAGCTGCCTTTTGCCTTGTATCTTGTCTTTGCCCTTTGGACTGCCTTTTGTCTTGTGCTTGAGTTTGCCTTGTGGACTACAGTTTGCCTCATGAACTCACTTAGATGGGTGGACTGGACTTGAAACCCTGAACCTTGCCCTGTGAGAGTGCTTGACCACCAGGTCATAATAATTGGCAGGCAACCAATAAGGAAGATAATGAGAATCTGAATGGAGGTGAGGACAGGCAGTAGTCTAAAATGATGGCAGCATAAGCATCAATTCTGAAACACAATGATGCCAAATGTGCATTGTGATGTAATAACCAAAGGTTATATTTGCATTATTGCATCTCATGTGAGGCAGAATTTGTACCAGAATTTCTTCATTTGCCCTCCTCACACTCAAAGCAGGTGCCAGTAGCAATATCTGAACAAAGAAGCATGCTGCTTGGAAAATTTCTCATAGGTGAAAAGAGTAAAGGAGGACACACATTTTTTTCTGATAGTATAATGGAATGTTGTCTGGATTCTCAGGAGGGAGGGAGTTTATTTCCAAAGGAGCAAGAGGCAGCTCAGTTCAGATATTTTGTGTGAGAAAAAGAGTCCCTCCCTAATAGTTCTCAGTGTATATGCTTGTTGTACATAGTAAGGTGCTTCAATTTGGCAAGATTCTGTCTATAGGTGTGGAATAATAAAGAAATCTTGTTGGAAGTATCATCATGTATGTTTCTTGGTTTTGGAAGCTCCACAGTTGCACGTATTTTTCAGTTCTTTGCATTTGTTAATGAAAGTAAAAGGCAGCCAGAATAACTTCTGAATCAGAATTAGACTCATGCTGGTGTATTTGATTTCTTTAGGTGTGAATCACTGCCAAGGAAAGAAACAAAATAAGAAAAAACAAAATAAAAAAATAAAACAGCAACCATTTCCTTGTCTCCTCTTTTCCTGTGAACTCCACATCCTCTTCCTAGCACTCTTTCCTCTAGTACAGGTGTTGGCATGCAGCTCTTTGACCCCTCTCTTGTGGCTCCCTGCCGATCCGGTCGTGCAATCTGCTCTCCAACCCAAGAAGCCGCAAGCCTCTCTGCAAAGCTGCATGGCTGAAGTGTCCCTAGCATTTTCTCCGCACTGTCCATGACCAGCTGCTTTTTGTGATCCTGTATCCTTCGCAGGCAGCTCAGTGCCAGCTGTGGAGGGGAATGGGGACGAGCAGCAATTACCATCACTGGATGCAAGGAGGGAAGAGCTCCAGCTCTCCTGCGTAGCACGGCTCTCCTGCACAGCTCTCCTATGCTGCACAGCCAACTACTCACGTCACTGCTCAGTGGCGGCAGCAGGAGGAGGAGTCACCATCCCTGCCGCCACCGTGATCCCAGCCCAGGGTATTTTGCTTGTGTGCGTGCAAGAAAGAGATAAGAGTGAGAAAATGGGGAAAAAAAAGAAAGAAAAAGAAAGAGGGAAAGTGAAAGAAAGAAAGAAAGAAAGAAAGAGAAAGAAGAAAAAAGAAAGAAAGAGAGGGGGAGTGGGAGGGACTGGAAAAAGAGAGAGAAATAGAAAAGGGAGGGAGGAGGGAGGGAGGGAGAGAGACCCATTTCCCACAAAAAACACAGAGTACCATGAAACCTGTGATCCATTTCCCACAGAAAACACGGGGAGCCATGAAACATGTAACAGGGTGGGAGTGACACTGAGATGGCCACACCCACCCAGGTTTTGTGGCTCCTGGTGTTTTCTTTTCTGTGGGAAACGGGTCCGAATGGAACCTGCTCTAATAACTGTTTTTTTCTGCCTTTTCCTGATACATCTCTTGCTTCCTTTTGTTGCCTATGAAGATAGATAAGAGGAAATAATGTCATGTGGTCTGTTAAATCTCCCCATTCTGTCTGTACCCAACAGGCAAGTATCCATGTGTCTACCACAGTATTTCTCAAGATAGGCAACTTGAAGATGTGTGGATTTCGATCTTCAATTCTGGTAGATGAAGTTCACACATCTTCAGGCTGCCAAGTTTAAGAAACACTTGTCTACAAACAAGGCAGTCTTGAAACATAGTGACATGGGATTGGATACCAAGAGACTGAAGGAGTACAAAAGTTAATGTGCACAAGAGGATAATGGATATAAAAAGGAGGTTTTAAAAAAGAATATTTGAAGATTTCATTTTGTGTTCCTTGTAGGGGGAATTGGGAAAAACATTATCTAATCGGGCAGGAGCAAATTATTTTGCATATTAACCTCTATGTAAAAAGTGACCTAAATCTATAATGGTATGAAGCCCAACTGTTTGTCATTCTTGAGCCTTACCCTCTGCACATGTGATGCCTCCATTGGTATTCTAATATCATCACTGTAAATCCATGTAGCCGTTGCATCGTTTTTACAACTTCATCGCCAGTTCATTATCACCTTGATGCAGCCAGAGGCAAAAATACCATTTGCACCTTCCAGGGTGGGATGAAGTTAAATTCAGTCTCACTATCCTTTTTGTAAGGCAAGACGTTACACAGCTGGCTTTCAGCTCTCAGCAGAAGGCATTTAGCAGAAATGTTTGTCAAATTTGATTTATTTAGTATTATTCAGATTTACAACTTGAAGGCTTTTAAAACGATGTGTGAATTCTAGAGAGACACTTAAATATTCTTCCTGTTTTGTCTGTATGTTGTTTCAGTCAGTTCTACTTTAAGAAGATTTAATCTTAAATGTTTTGTCATGTACACTAAAACAGGTAAGCCTTTGGAAACAATTTCCTACCTTGCATTTTTCATTTTTTCTTAAGTTTTAGTACTCATTATTATAGATGTCAGTACAAAGATAAAGTAACACAGAACACACAGCAGGAAACAAACAAACAAACCCATTTTAATCATGTTAGTGGTTTCACATTTCTATTTATTTATTTGGAAAAACTAATACCCCATGTTTCATGAGGATTTTCTATAAGAAAATCTTCCAAAATGACAACAAAAGATTAAGTTAAAAAGTTTTTTTTAAAAAGTTAAATATTAAAAATGTTTTTAATAACCTGATAAAATATGTGCACTTTTCAAAACAGCATTGGTCCTTAGATGTAGGGCTACCACTGAAAAAGCCCCATATCTGGTAGTATGGAGATTTTCAGTTTGCTCATGTAGGAATGAAAAACTAGGGTAGCAGATATTAATTCAATTCATATTTGAAATCTGTGTACCAAGTCTCTGATGATTCCATATCCTCCCAATTACAGATATCTCCTGTATAACCGAGAAATCAAATCAATTGGTGCTGAGGAGCACACACACACACATTTTTTTTTTACTTCCATCAACTTTAAAGAAGCAGTATAGAAAGAGCTCTGATGTTTTTGAACTTTGGTCTTTGGGAATAGTTCTGAAAATATCATGGCGAGTCAAGACAACAAATAACTGAAACACAAAACTACAATGCAGAGTTCCCAATTAAAGCACAGATAACAAGGCTCAGATTATTATACTTTGCACATATTATGTAGAAACATAGCACTCTGGAGATGGCTCTAACACTGAAAGAGGTGAAAAGAATGAGAAGAAGACAACTGGCAGTAAGGTGTATGGACTCAGCTACAGAGTAGAAAGACCTGAAGCCCCAGGTTGAGGACAGATTATCCTGGGAAAAATATCTCTGTGATCTCTCAATCAATCAGTCTGACATGAAACTATATCTTCATTCATAGGTTGAGCTGAAAACCCTCCGAACCTCTACCTAAAATGCAAGTGTTTGGTTTTAGGAAAATACTTTGAAACAAAGTTTATGTTCATACCTAATGTGTCCATTTCTAGTCATCACATTATTTCATTAAAAAAATAATTTTATTAAGCTTATCAAGATACAACATACAAAACAAAGTGAAAATAATGGGAAAATGGAGGAGGGAAAAGGAAAGAGAAAGAAGGGGAAAGGGGAAAAAGGAAAGAAAAGCATTGACTTCTGACTCATTTAAGCACAGTAGAAGATAGTAACATTAAAGACTGTTTTTTTTTACTTTCAAACACTTAATAAATATTAGCCATTTCTATAATAACTAACATATCTAATCAGGAAAACCCAAAGCTTCATCTCAAACACAAAATCCAGAACCGATTTCCAAGTAAAAACAAAGTTGGATGTGTTCTTTTCTTTCATTAAAGCAGTTAATTTAGCCATCTCTGCTAATATCATCAGTTCTTCGAGCTGGTCATCCATTATGAAAATTAAAATATATTTCCATTTTTGTCCATAAAGTATTCTTGATGCTGTCAACATATAAAACAGCAAAGTTCCTTACTCCCCCACCCCCATGTTCTTTGTCTATTAAGCTTAAAAGAAAAAAAATACTTGGTTTGATTTGTATATTCACATTAAGAATCTTCTGTATTAAAATATGAACCTTACCCCAGTAAGATTTGCTTTGTCTTTGCTTTGTCTCAAGCCTACCAAAGGTTCACATTATTTCTTGATGGATTTTACAGCAGACAGAAAGCAGAAAATCAACCTTCCAAGTGGAGTAAAAGTGTGGCCATTTTAGAATGGATAAATGCTGGCTTTTTAAAAACCAAGTTGAAAACTCCAGAAATAATATCTTATTGGCTCTTTATGTGAAAAAAAGAAGAAAAGAATAAATATTTAGATTGATGATGTTGATGAAAGATAGATAGATAGATAGATAGATAGATAGATAGATAGATAGATAGATAGATAGATAGATAGATAGATAGAT
>JANHFL010000414.1:0-17209 GCA_032468155.1 Oxyrhabdium leporinum
GGAATGGAATGGAATAGAATAGAATAGAATAGAATAGAATAGAATAGAATAGAATAGAATAGTTGGAAGGGACCTTGAAGATCTTCTAGTCCAGCCCCCTGCTCAGGCAGGAAACCTTCACTGAAATAACTATAAAATGTCAGATTGCAATGAGCAGGTTTCCTTGTGCCATCCTGGCTGAAAATCTGGAAGTTGCAGTCCCAAAGAGTCAAGATTGCATCAAGCTATATAGAAAACCACTCTGGGTAAATTAAGGGCAACCCATTGACCAACTTGCCACTGTCTTTTTTTCCCTCTAATAGAAAAAAGACAGATATAAAGTCATTATATAAATAATAATAGTTATTATTATTATTATTATTATTATTATTATTGTTGTTATTATTGTTATTGTTATTATTATTATGGTACTTTTTATAATTGAAGAGGTCAAAGTACAGATCTATCCTCAGCCCAGGAAACACAATTCAGTCACTCTTGGTCAACCACACCCTCAGGCAATTTACTTCACAGGGTTTTTTTTGCAGAGATAACATAAAGGAGATGCCCACCTGAACTGCTTTAAAGAACCTAAATGTAATGGGTAAAGAAGACACAGATTGTATTAATTTAATTACAATAAATACACAGATCAGTCTTTGCTTTTAAGCTAGTCTTACTATGTAAGTAAGACTTACTCACTATTGTATTTGCCACAGCTACTTTTTGCAAGTAGCACAAAAGTAGTGCAAAAGTCACAAGTGTCTTCAGCTTAAAAACAAGTGCAGCACTGGGAATCTTAAGAATCTTCCACAAATGTTAGGAATCAGTTTAGAATATGGAAAATTGCTCTGATCCAAATCACAGCACTGGTTAATTTTGTTCCACTGTTATACCTTGCAGAGGTTCCCAGAGTTTCAGACATGGATTCTACCCTTGGAAAACCTTAGAAACCTATATTTGATTTGAGCCATGCAAATGAATGTCCTACCCCTTATTTGTCCTCCCATCTCAACGAGAAGGATTGTAAGTCATGGTAGAACAGGCGTTCCATGAAGAACAGGCGTCCCAAAACAGCTACTTGCCTTTCTCACTAAGTAAACCTACTCACAAGTGTTGGGGGAGAAGCAATGACGTTGAAACAACTACTTAATGGGGGTGAATTTAGGGAGCAAAAAAAATTGCAATAAATCAAATTGCTTAGAGATGTAAGCTATTATCCCAACATGCTTATTTTTAAGTATTGTGATCCCAAGTGAAAAATTCAGAGCTCTTCTAAAACTAATATTGAATGGCATGCTGCAATCCTAGCCACTCAGACCACAGGCCAGACATAGACGTTATTTCCATGTGTGAAACATGTCTTTTCATCACATATACAGTCAGATTACCTCAGTGACTCCCTCTACTGAAGAAAGATTAGTTTAAAACAAAACAAAGCAAAAATTCATAACCCTAGAAGCTGTGAACTAAGGCTGGGAAAAGCACAAAGAACCTTGTCTCCATAGCCTCAAATAAAAAATTGAAACTTTTAGGGAAAAAAGTAAGCTAAAAAAAGAAGCAGGGAAAAAGAGATTTTTGAAGTAATAGGTAAATAGGAATCCTAATACAAAGAATTTGTATTAGGATTTTGTTTCTTTATTGCTACTTAAGTAAGTCTCACTGTCTTCTACAAACTATAAAATTGGGTGCTTAAACCTCACCCTGAATTCTGACTCTCATTTGGATTCCAGATCACTTTTCTCTGTAAAAAATATTCTGTAATATTAATATGGAATTCTCCATCCTATCTCTTTTCATGGGCATTTTAAATTTCTCTACTTTTCCACATCAACACCATCTTATGACCTACTTGGATCTACCTATTTATAATCACCTCCTTTCCCAATCTGCTGTCTTGTCATGATCTGCACAGCTCTGTAATTGATCTCCTTCACTACTAAATGTTTGTATTTTGGATAGTTAAAGTTAAAAAAGGCATTTTATCTTTTCTTTTTCAAGAAAAGTTGGTTTCGGTTTCAAGAAAAGCTATGTGACTCTAGACTACATGGCCAAAAGGATACACTATAGATTTTTTTTCCTGGTTGTTCCTATTCTCTACCTTTTAATCTTCTGATGGGCAGCATGAGTTCACACTGGGGTTAGGAGATAAATATAGAAGGCACTCTGCTTGTGTCAACTATCAAGTCACTTTCCCAAAGCAAGAAGCAAGACCTGCTGGTAAAAACCATGGAAAAGATGATTTGTGACTTTTCAACTTTTCTAGCCAGGTTTTTGCTCCCCATCCTAGTTTACACAGTCCATGTTTCTATAAAACCTTCTTAAAGAAAACTTAGAAAGGTACTCTCTGTCAAAATAAACAGAAAAAAAAACCAACCTGTGAGATACAAAAGTTTTCTGCATTTTGAGGCTTAGAAAAATTATAGTATCTGATTATCGTGATCAGAAACACACGGAAGTACCCTTCTGAATAAAAGGACTGTACCTTTACAGCTGAATTAGTTTGCTTGTATTAACAGCGTAGGCTATAAACTTGCCAAGAAGTGGACTCACTCCCTAGGTTTCCGCAAATACAATTGCAGAATTGTAATAAACAGAAGGAAGCAAAGTTAGACCCTAGAGCAGGGACTTCTAAAGAGGCCACAGATACCTGATGCAGAGAAATCTCAGAGCTGTCTAGAATCATCAACGTATTGGATAGGCTCCTTAGGGAAGGTTACCTTGGACTGTCATAAGCTTTTAAGTATGAAATATCTATCTCAAGAACTAACATATTTTCCACTATTTACTAGCAACCAGTTTCCTGGTACAAGCTCTCCAGTTCCTGATAGTAGAAACTGAGTATACCAAGGTCAGATAAGTAAGAGCAGAAATGCTCAACCCTAACATCTGCACATTCTCAATCCCCGTCTTAAGAGCCAAAGAACAAAAGTAACTGGATAAAAGAAAAGGAAAAGGCATTCCATGTCCCTGGAATTGTGGTTTGCACCATTTTACCTTTCCTTGGGTTCTTCTCAAATGGAACCACTTGGTAAATATGTTGGTGCTTTTTTGCTTTACAGAATGAAATAAACAGCAAGGAGGAGGTTAAAGAAAATTAGCATATTTTCTGCATATGCTTGAACATAATTTGCAACAGGTCTGATGCACAATAGAAGTGGTGCATTAGTATTCATTTTCTATTAATGTTTGAGGGTTGCAAGTGAACATAGCATATAGGAGACTGAATTCATTTAAACATCCACCATAACACTCATTGGCCAAGTTGTTGGTGTTTTTGGTTTTTTTAAAAAAAAAAGACTGGACTACTTTGAAAAGTATATAAGTGATTATTTAACATTTTTTGAATAAAACTGTCAATTCTTTTGGGAAATTACTTATTCTAGAAGGAAAGCAAAGATTGGAACATGCTTCCTAGTGTTGGAAGAAATATCCTTCTGGCTTCAGTTCCAAGTGGGGAAGAAAGACACTGGAAACATGGTGACTGCTTGGAAAGATGGTTTAATGGTGAACAGGAGCACATGCCTTGGAGATGTTGGGTGAAGAAAAAAGGGTGGGATACTGAAGAGTCCCTTGGTTCCTGGGGCACAGGAAGAGTATCCTCATTGGTTGCTGTCAGAGGTCACGGCCAGCTTTGTAGGTTGCCTATGTGCTGAGTTTGGTTGAATCTTGCTGGGTGATGCAATGAAGGGCAATTAAATGGCTCTGCCTGAAGGAGGTAGATCTTTGTTATGTAGAATAGACTGGCTCAGGCCTTAATGGCCCATTAACAAAGGGGGCGGGGAGTTTCTGCCTCTCTGAGTTTCTACTTTCTTTTGTTGTATATCCTAAAATATTTCATTTTTTCTAGGAGAGGGGTGGGTTTTAATTTTCTACACTACAAAGGGAGCCTTTCTAATCCCAAATAATTTAAGGCTCTATATATTAAAATCAAAAGCTAGAGCTTAGTTCAGTAGCTAAATGGCAATCAATACAATTACTGTAGCAATGTGCAGACAAAAGTGCTGCATTCAGTACCGTGGCCATCACTTTCTGTACCAGCTAAAGCTTCTCAACTAAGGACATGGGCAGTTCTATATAAAGCATATTTCAATAATCCATACAAGAGGTTGTTTGTTGCATGTAAGAGTTAGATTCTGCTTATCTTAAGAAAGGTCCCATTTACATACCAATAAGGCTAGTAAGACTAGTCAGAGGACACATGTTCTCCCACCCAAATTATGTATGGTACCTGTGGGGCTTTTTTCTGAGGATATGCAATCCTTAGATAATGTCCCTAATTCTTATAACCAGGAAGTACCGCACTACAGATTTCTACCACGGTGAAGTCTGAGCCACGGTGGCTAAGTGGTTAGAGTGCAGTACTGCAGGCTACTTCTGCTGACTGCCGGATGACTGCAATTTGACAGTTCACATCTCAGCAGGCTCAAGGTTGACTTAGCCTTCCATCCTTCTGAGGTTGGTAAAATGAGGACTCAGATTGTTGGAGGCAATGTGCTGACTCCGTAAACTGCTTAGAGAGGGCTGTAAAGCACAGTGAAGAGGTATATAAGTCTAAGTGCTGTTGCTATTGCTACCATATCAAAATTCAATCTCTTTATTAGGTCTCCTACCACTGTATCCAGACTCACATTCATAACATGCAGAGCCCCTCCTGATTCAGTTATTCTGATTTATTTTAATTGCTTTTTCTAGCCTGGGAGTTTAGAGGTGGGGAAAATAGCACAACTACACAGCAATGTCATCATTCAAATGCCACCTCTGAAATACCTGCATCAGGAGTTCTGGAAATCAGCATGTAATTTCTGAATTTGCACAGCAATGTTACCACATGTGTCATCAGTGTGCTGGAATCATGGCTTGATGCAGATCCTGGCACTATTTGGATTAAAGTTGGAATGGTGGCTGTTTCCCTGAAAGACAAGATATATATGACATACATTAATAAATATGAGATGTTATTTACATGAATAAACATGGGAAAATATATATTACCTTCATTAAATGCCATTAGTGTGGCAGTATTATTAACTGAGAACAGGAGGAGAGATGTGTTTAGCCACTCACAGCAGGTGTGGGTGTGTACATCATTTCAAAAGCTACAAAACTCCTGCATGCTGGCATGACTGAGCAAGTCTTTTTGGATTTTTCCAAAAAGGTAATTTACATATTCAAATTAAAAATGTTTATCTTCAATAACGTCTTTGGGCTTCATACAATTCTTGAAGCGGCCAAGTTTCCTCCAGACTTAGCTTACATCTTGGCAAAAACTATCCTACTAGGAAAACTGCAGGTTAAGTTTATTTTTAAAAATATGCTTTCAAAAACTCTCCCCAAAGCCCCATATGCTAATTAATCTGCAACAGAAGTCCGGAAAATACATTCTGACATTTCAGGAGAGGCAAGGCCTGCCATATGCTGTCTCCAGCAAAGATTTGTAAAAGATGTAAGGAATGTATACATAAAAACCAAAAAGGTTTATGGATACCATTTCTGGTCTTCAAATGTGGGCCAAATTTCTAATAGAATTAATACCATGCTCTGCTTTAATCAAGTATTTATTAATTTGTTTGCTTGTTTGTTACACCATAGCTGTTTATTTGCTTTGGAATGACATATAAAGTGAATACAGGATTTGGATTTTATCTAAAATGTTGAGCTGTCAGAGATAAGGCCAGGCATGATTGTAATCTCTACTCTTCTAGAAATGCAACTCAGTTATATTATCAGAAACTTCAAGTGTGTGAACCTAAAAGAAAGGTTGCTTTATGACAGACAAGAAAGAAGAAATATCTGCTGTATAGCTTCTTTCCTCTTGGACAGGCATTTGTCTGGAATGGTATAGGTCTCCTGTTTGACCAGGGGTTTGGACTAGAAGCATAGCATAGCACAGCATTAGCATTTAGACTTATATACCTCTTCACAGTGCTTTACAGCCCTCTCTAAGCGGTTTTACAGAATCAGTATGCTTCCCCCAACAATCTGGGTCCTCATTTTACCAACTTCAGAAGGATGGAAGGCTGGGTCAACCTTGAGCCTTGTGAGATTCCAACTGCCAAATTTTAGGCAGTGACGATCAGCATAAGTAGCCTGCAATACTGTGCCACCAAAGCTCTTGGTGCCTTCCAACTATTATTGGAAATCCTCTAAGGTCCCTTCCAATTATTATTCTGTATTCTGTATCTTCTTACAAATATATCTCATTTGATGCTCAGCTGTTCACACATTTCATTTTTCGTCCTCCATACATAGTCCTTGTTAGACTTGCCACAAACTCTCCTTATGTTAGGAAATATCTCATGCTCCTGTTTCTTGGAATTCAGGAAGGCAAGTAAGGAAGCCTGTGGGGCACAAAAGCAGACCACCCTCCTGCCAGTATGGCTTCTTTTATTTCAGTATGTACTTTCATGACCCCTCAGAATAGTGATTGCTAACATTATTTGAGTCTTGGTGGCGCAGTGGTTAGAGTGCAGTACTGCAGGCTACTTCTGCGGCCTGCTGGCTGCCTGCAATTTGGCAGTTCAAATCTCACTCTCACCAGGCTCAAGGTTGACTCGGCCTTCCATCCTTCCGAGGTGGGTAAAATGAGAACCCAAATTGTTGGGGGCAATATGCTGACTCAGTAAACCACTTAGAGAGAGGGCTGTAAAGCACAGTGAAGAGGTATTGCTATTGCTATTGCTATTTTATAGATTGTTTTATTACAGAGCTAGAGTGTTCACCACATAGAAGTGGCTACAACTGAAGCAGCCTACAAGCCAACATAATGAATACAATATTTAATAAACTCCCCTTCAGAAGCATTTTCCACTTGGGGAATGAGCAGGATATCAGCTCTGGCCATGTTCCTTCACCTTTATTGCTTGTGCTAGCAGGAAAAAAGCCATAAGAACTACTACAATCAATCAAAGTTTCCTGTGCACAAAGCACTGTAATTCTGCCCAACTAAATATGCTTAACCTTGGCCAATAACACAGGGAAGTCTATTGTAGCGTCGTCAGGATTGGAACACGTTTTTACATTTCTTTTTAATTTCTACAATTTATATCTTGCTCTTCCAGTACAAATAATGTTTAAAGTAATTTAAAAGATTGTAAGAATAAACATCTCTGTTAAGTGGTCTAAACTGGTTTGATTTAAGATTAACTGAGGTGCATAACTGCATGTTTAGCAAAAAAACAGAACAAAAAGATCTGTGTAGTGGATTTTTTTTTAGTGCTTGGGAGTTTTCAGATATGGTATTTCATTTTTGTTTTAAAGTGGTTCAGCTTTAGGACTGCATCCCATCTGATTTTGCTGATTGTGTGATTTAGTACTTTTCTACTTGGGCTGGCAGTGGCCATGGACATTACTGATTCAACCTATAAGAAGGGAGAAAGTAGTACACATACAGATGTCATTGTTGTGTACAGAAGAACCATTTTAGAGAGAATCCCAACCGCTGGACATTTGTAACATACAAATGCTGTGTTTTTCATTAGCGCAGATTTAGACAGCCATCAATCGTCAAATGTATTGTGAGAGAAGAAATTGTTTTGCAAAGATTTCTATATTGGCAGGTATCCTGCAGGAGAAATTATCCAATCGTGTCATTTGTTATTCCAGACAAGGATCTGCCTTGCTGTACTATGCTCTGATTTGCTTTACATTATATTTATGCCAATTTTGCACATAAAACTGAAGTATCTTCAAAAACCATCCAATAATAGCATGATTTCAAATATATATATAATTGCAAGTTTCAGTTAGCTTGTGACATATACTAAAAATACAACGCAATATGATGGTGTATGATGTTCCAAACATGTTAAGTCCAACCCCCTTCTCCCTTTCTACACATAATTACTTTTTCATTCTGACTAGTGAACCAAGAAAGATCTAAAAACAGTAATTTGTGAGATTTAAAAAAGAAAAGAAAACAGAAATAATTATTTTCAGAGATTTTTTTAGACATCAAAGGCATAAAAGATCGCAGGAATTACTATATTTCAAATGTGTTTCCTTTTAAAGATAAAGCATTGTTAATTAGGATTCTCTGTACTTATTTGGCAGAGCTCTCCTGTCATAAAAATCTGGGGAAAATTTCTTCTTTGGGTAGTGGAGATGACATTTTATCTGAGTTTTTGTGTAACAAATTGTCATTACTCAGTTGAGGATGATGAGAGTTAACTTGTAATCTGGTACCTGAATTGGGAAAAACTTAAGAGGAAAAAAGTAAATAGAAAAAGCTTGCTTAAATGTGTATTGGAAAATTTGTTCATTGCTAGTTTCAACTTGCTGATAAGTACTTCTCTTGAACTACGGGCAAAAGAGATATAGCTTGGCAATAAAAAATAGCTAGCATAAGAATGAAAAGTTCAGCATTTTAAAGTGGAAGTCAAGAAAATAATATCTAAGTAGAACAATTCTTCTAGACTCTTCCTAGCAGAGAGCAAAGAAAAGTAATCTGATGCCAATTTGTTTTAAGACAAAAGAAAGGCTGTTGTATTTTATACCTATTCTTTATAATGCTAGCTAAAATGAGAATTTTCCAATAAACAACTTCCAGCTTCTCCAAACAATTATTTGAGCAAATATTGGCAAAGAGTTCTTGCATTGTTTCAACAAATCATCACCCAACCAGCCTTGTTTCCTTCAGTAAGCTTTATTAGTACATGCCTGAGTGAAAACCAAGGAATTCCAGGGCTATGTACATTGAGAGCTTATGCACCGAAGACAAATTCCTTGTGTGTCTGTCAGATCCCCAAATGTGTATCTGCCATTCTTTCCAGGGGGAGAGGAGGGAGAATGATTTTCCTGTAAGTTTCCACTGCCTTGCACAGGGGGGAAAGGACACTATAAATCCTATTAGCATAACTTTCGATTTCGTACACTTTTGTTTCTCGCTTCTATTGCATTCCTGTCTGAGGCCCTCTGAGGGTCCTTATCTCTTCTTCGAAATGACCGTTACCGAAGCATCTTTGCACCTGTGGATTGGCCACTGGCCATCACAAGAGTGGGGTGAGCTTTGGGGTACCTTAAAAGTTACTGTATCTTCTGTTAAACTTTAGAACTTGCTTTCACTTTGCCTCCTATCACTTCTGCTCAGTAAAAAAGTATCCTGTTTGAAATTCAATGTTTCAAGAGTTCTACTTTCTTGAGTTGGAAGATGAGGAGGGTTTGACATTGCCTAATCACACATGGCCAATAAAGAATTCTATTCTGTTCTGCTCTGCTCTGCTCTGCTCTGCTCTATTATTAATAAATCAGGAAGTCAAGTCAAACAATATCAGAAAAAGGCAATGGTAAAACCATTTCTAGGCTGTTTCGATCCTAACTGGCTCAAGGTTGACTCAGTCTTCCATTCTTCTGAGGTAGGTAAGATGAGGACCAAGATTGTTGAGGGCAATACGCTTACTTTGTAAACCACTTAGAGAAGCTGTAAAGCACTATGAAACAGTATATACATCTAAGTGCTATTGCTATGACTACTTTGGACTAAGTCTTCCATTGATACCTTTCAAATATTTTTTACTAAAAGCTACACCTTTCTGCTCCTCATCTTCATCCACCAGAATAAGCAGGAAGGATAATAGCAAGAGGAGTCGTTTACCAGTCCTAGGTTGTCATGTAGATTGTGTAGTTCTGAATAGTAGGCTAAATACAGGAGCTGGTGCACTGTATCTATTTTAACAGAGTTGGAACTTAGCCAGCTATTCTTAGAAGGTTTATGGTGGTAAATGGAATAAAATCCCTCACTTCTCTAACAGCTGATTCACAGGGCTTGGTCCACCCACCCATCACTATTTGTATGTTAAATATGTGTGCATGTATGTGTACACTCACACATAAACATGTACATGAATACACACATACTGTATTTGTATTTGTGTCTTTGAGTTAGTACTGACTCCTGACAACTACCTGGACAAGTTCTTGGAGTTTTCTTGGCAAAGACTTTTAGAAATGGTTTGTCAAGGAAGGAAGGAAGTGTTTGGCTTCCTTTCTACGGCTGAGAGAGAGTGATTGACCCCAGTTCACCTAGCTGAATGCCTAAGACAGGACTAGAATTCACAGTCTCCCAGTTTCTATCCTGGTGCCTTTAACCATTACACTAAACTGGCATAAGCATATACACATGCACACACTAAGCCAAGGAATGATGATGTAACAATTCTTGGTCCATATATGAAGACAAGTTAGGAATCTACTAAAGAAAAACTGAGTCTTGATATTTTCTACCTTCTCATAGCACAGGAAGAGAAATGGGAAGAGAAGGGAGTTGAAACTTTGCACTGACTCCTTTCTGTTGAACGGTAATTTAAAGTATTTTTGAATGCAATCAATGTAGATGTAGCTGGTTTGAAATCATACACATGTACACGCACATGTTCACACACACACACACACACACACACACACACACACACACACACAGATAAAAGGACTACAGCAATCCAAGCCAGGTGCTACACTATGGGACTCTGCATACCACAAGAATTGCACACACCTTGACAAGCTAAGTTGATTAACTTTTGGTTTGGTTTCTTTTTTTACAGAAATGCTGCAAAATATTTCTTCTGGAATTGTGGAGCAATGGATTTCCCTTTGGTAGGAATTCTTTCATCTTTTTATCCCTCAGCTCCGCAGAATTGCCATGCCTCAAATCAAGATCATTTGGGGCCATATAATTCATCACTTGCCCTGTCTTCCCCATTGTGAGGGTGTTAGTTTTGAGAGGTGCTTTCCTGCTTTCCTGGTCAGCGTCTCATTTTTTCCCTTTCTACAAAAACAAATCCTTAGAGAAAAAAGATGATTTTTGGGAGGGGGGTGGGCTCTCTCTTTTTATCCTCCTCCACTGAGCAGCTAACAGGAACACTGGCAACCAGGCAATGACCCCAGATGGGCAATGTGAGTGAATTAAGAGGATTGGAGGAGCAAAATATTTGCTGTGTAGAAGTGCCCTTGCATCAGCTCTGTGGCCTTTGAGCCTTGACTTAAAAAAAATCACTGGCATGGAAAATTTAGCCGAGCTGGAATTTAGAGACTTTAGCTTTTCTTTCATGATAACATAGGTCAAGGTCTGATACTACCTCATCAGCCTCTAATTAGCATTATAACTTGTGCACAGGCTTAAAATGCTAAATTTCACTCTTCAAATGCACAACATAAAGCCAGTACACCATAAAAAGGACACAGCCCATCTATACAACATCTTTCAACAAAATGGTTACTTACACCACTTTATCAAAAAATGCTTGAATACTACCTCACAATCAATACACGTTATGAATAGGGAAGCTACCATAAATCAAAACATCAGAAACAAGCCACAGACTATTATAACCTCATGGCATCACCATAGCACATAAACCAACTAAAGCACTCCATTTGAGCCAGTCACTCTCTCTCAGCCCAACCTATCTCACAGGGTAATCGTGGGACAAATTAGGAGGAGGAAGGAATATTAGGTATACTTGCAACCTTGAGTTATTTATAAAAATAATAAATGCAGGATATAAATCAAATTAAAAGAAAATATCTTAAGTAAACCAGAAAACCCAGAAGCTCAAGAAGAAGAAAAACAGAGCCATCTACAACATACAGTGTAAGGACTGTAACAGCCACTGTGTAGAACAGGCAGGCAGAAGATTAGCAGAGAGCATCCTAACACCAAATAGCAGTCGGAAGACATGATGAAAACTCCTTAATTTTGCAATACATGATCATATGATCATATAATTTGAAGTGGGAAACTATCATAGACCAAGTTAAATATAAAAATGCTAGGGAATTCCTAGAAGCAACCAAATGTATCAGCCATTAACTGGCATATAGAGTTAAATAACATTTACACATCATTCAAAAGAGAAAATAAAAAGCTAAGAAGGAAACAAAAACAAAAACAGCAGCCAATACCCTGATAAACAGAGATTAATACCGGACAAAATATCAAACAAAAAACAATACCCTAATCAAGAAACTACAAGGAGAGAACTTGTAGAATCTTGACTGGCATAACAAGCTACTTTATATAAACAGGGAGAACCCCCTACTCACTACCACTGATGATTTTACCCAATCAGGTAATGAAACATCTGCAAGCAAACAACCAAGCTTAGGAGGCACCAAAACTTTCATTTTTCAACCATTACAGCAAATAGAATTCTAACTGTTCTGGGGAAAAAATATTTTGCCATCTTGTTCCCCTGGGGATTCCAAATTCAGTTAAGTGACTGATATTAAAGCACACCTCTTTGCTTACATATTGTCTTTATCTGAGTTCACACATTAAGAAGGGTTTGGTTAAAGACAAAAGTACACTGTGGAGAAGCACTTCTGTATTGTTTGCCAGCAAAATAGCAAGGCCATATTGTTACAGCCTTGAGGCCAACAGGAATCAAGCTCAACCTGCGGGAATTTTTACCTTTTTTACTTTGCAGCAGATCTGTTATAAAAATATTACAGCAATCAAGTTTATAGCCGTTAAATGCTAGGAGAATACAACGTATTGGGGCTTATTTTTAATTGTACTAACAGCTCTGACTAAATGTTATGCTCCAACAGTTTCTCTCTTTTTGAAATATATTCCTCTAATTAAATATCTTTCATAAGAAAATGACCTTCCCAGTGAACTACAATTCTTTGAGACTCATTATACTTGACTGAAATAAAAGATAATTCACACTATTTGACTTTAATCCAACAATCAGAGAGATGTAAGAAGATAATGGCACCCTTTCTCTCACCATTTCCTTCTTCCTATCAGGTTGGGGGTTTTTTTAATTAGGCCCATACGCTTCATTTATCAATTGTTTTTCTGATCATTATTCTTTTATATTCTTTCCTGCTTCTATGTCTAACCCACTATCTCCCCTGTTACAGTCTTATTTAAAAGTAAATAAACATTTTGATCATCAGGAACAAGTAGTTTTGTCTTTTGTTAAGAAAAGAACAGTAACTACTTATTATCTGATTCAAATCTGTCCTCACTGGCCTAGTAATTATACCATGTGGCGGTTTGCTCTTCTCATTTCTTGCCCACTAGGATATAAGGATAAAAACCTGAGTCTACTTCATCTCACTGAACATGATCTTGGCAAGTGTGCAAGGAATGTATATATGGATGAGAATATCTAGGAATGCTGTCAAGAGATGGGAAGTTGTCTCAGTTCAGCAGTGCAAGTTAATTTGGTAATTTGGCTCATATCTAAGACTGAATCGTATCTGGAGCTTTCTGAAAAGCTGATGCTTCCCCAGTGATTATAAGCAGGAGATCAACAAAAAGCTGTCATTTTTTTGTTCCTTGGCCGAAATAGGCAGCAGGCACTATGAAATGTGGAACATTTCAGTCCAACAAGTGCTTGATATAGGGAGATTTGTTTTCTGCGTCTCTTTCTATTAAAAAATCCTTGCTAATAAAAAAATCAGCAGAAGAAAGTAAAGGATGGATATTTCTGTTCATGTTTTATGGGTTTTGTTACCAGAGAATGTGTTGTATTATAAAGATATCTCATTTCAAAATTAACTCTGAAATGGAGCATTTCACTCTGCACAGATGATTTTAGAATAAGGTAATTTGGAATTTTAAAGAGAGATACAAAATAAAGATTTGAGCACCCATGGGTTTAGATGAGGACTGGAAATTTATGTCAGTGAAAAGAGCCTTATCTCAGAGTGAAACTTCTGAGCAAATATCATCCCTTCAGTTTCATTTGGTATGGCCAGTTTAGAGAAAAGAAGGACTGGGGGGGACATGATAGCAGTATTCCAGTATTTGAGAGGCTGCCACAAAGAGGAGGTGGTCAGCTTATTTTCCAAAGCACCAGAGGGCAGGACAAGAAACAATGATTGGAAACTAATCAAGGAGAGAAGCAACCTGGAATTAAGGAGAAACTACCTAACAGTGAGGACAATCAACCAGTGGAATGGTTTGCCTTCAGACATTGTGGGCACTTCATCACTGGAGGTTTTTAAAAAGAGACTGGACAGTCACTTGTTTGAAATGGTATAGAGTCTCCTGCTTGAGCAGGGGGCTGGACTAGAAGATCCCCAAAGTCCCTTCCAGCTCTATTCTGATTGATATCTTTCCCTTTCCAACACTACTGGCCCCAACGTGGAATCCTGCAGCTGGTGATTATGGGAACTGTAATGATGTCAAGTATGGAGAATTCTGATGCAAAATAACCTGGTAATACATTCAACCCAATTTTATGCAGATTTTGGAGCTTATTATTCACTAACCTAAGAACTTATCTTAATAAAGCACCATTTGACTAACTTTGGAAAAATGTATTTTGGGGAAGAAAAAGAAGAGGGGAATTCTCAGCAGAGCTTCTTTTTATTTTGCAACTCAGTCTGCAAAAATGTTCAATCCCCATTGAAATATATTTTATATGAAATTACTAATTTATCTCTTTAGTCTTTATCCCAAGTGAGGTTTGATTCTCACAAATAACAGATGGTGATAAACTGAGTTGGGCTCACATCCTTCTGTTTGCAGCTCTGGGCTAGATGACGGAAAGCCTAATTGTCCAAAAAGTATCTTTGCAGACAGAATGACAGCAAGCTGAGAAGAGAACTCAACAAAAATCTCTCTCAATAAAGGAGAATATTTGTAGCTCAGGGTTGAAAATGAGGGATTATTCAATGATGTGCTAATCTGATGATGTTACCTAGTTAGGGTAATGAAACATTTGCAAAAAAAACAAGCAAGCTCAGAGAGTTCCAAGAACCCCTCTCTCATCTCTCACATCTAATTTTTATATAAAAGGAATCTGTGACATGCAACAGGACATATTTTCAGTTTTAAAGAGCAATGTGAAATATTGCCATTTTTTACCTGATTATTTTGAAAATGATACACCCTCATACATGACTTTACAATACCCTTATATAAATCCGCCCTCCTTTGCCAGAGGCTCAAAAAATCAGTTCTGGGGTGCTTGTCTGCCTCTCTATAAAAACAGAGTGAAACTCAATATGGCCCAAGGATTCAACTTGTTGGCTCTGCAAACTGACTGAAATATACAAGTAGTCCTTGACTTACAACCACAATTGGGACCAGAACCTCTGTTGCTAAGCAATGGAGTTGTTAAGTGAGTTGTGCCTGATTTTAATGACCTTTTTGCTGTAGTGATTAAGCAAATCACTGTGGTTAAGTAAATTATGCCATTGTTCGGTGAATTCAGCTTCCCCTATTTACTTCGCTTATCAGAAGCTGGTTGGAAAGATCACAACTGGCAATCACATGACCCTGGAAGGCTGCAACTGTCATAAATATCTGTTGCTTTCCAAGGGCCCAAATTTTGATTACGTAACCACGGGTAGGCTGCAACGGTTGTAAGTGCGAGGACTGGTCATAGGCCACTTTTTTCAGCATCATTATAACTTCAAACAGCTGTTAAACAAATGGTTGAAAGTCAAGGATTACCTGTAATTGCACCACAATATGCCTCCTCTGTGATCTCTCCCTCTTCCACTATGATTTATTAGCTTTTGCCTTCCCTTCACCTTCACTAAATTTAAATTTGGCATTCGTGGTGGCAGGGGCTTAACTTTTGTTCACTTCTATCAAGTAATATGATGGATGATGCCATATAAATATTCACTAACTTTGCTGTTATCAATCAGTGTGACTAGTGCTTTGGAGTGGGTGGGAGTTTGAGGTTGTACTATATTGTGAAATAGAAGACAATACTTCAGGTTGGTCATGAAAATTTATAGTCACAGGAAATTTTTCATCCATAGTTCCAATTAGCCAGATATGTAGTGATCCAGGCAGATTTTGTTCTACAGTATGAGAAAACATAGGATATAGTAGACCATCTGATGCTATCCAGAAATATTTATATGGCAAGTCCATATATCTTAGTACAAGTAGTCCTCAATTTACAACCATTTATAGTGACTTTTCAACATTACAACAGCATTGAAAAAAAGTGACTTATGAACTTATGACCATTTTTCACACTTACAGGCAATGCAGCATTTCCATGGTCACATGATCAAAATTGGGCCACTTGGCAACTGGTTGGTATTTACAGTATGATGGTTGCAGTTCCCAGGATTGCATGATCCCTTTTTCTGACCTTCTGACAAGCAAAGTCAATGAGGAAGCCTGATTCACTTAACAACCATGTTATTAGCTTAACAACTACAGTGATTCACTTAACAACTATGGTAAGAAAGGTTGTAAAATGGGGCAGAACTTATCTAACAACCATCTTGCTTAGCAATGGAAATTTTGGGCTCAATAGTTTTCATAAATCAAGGACTACCTGTAATATCAGTGTTTTAATTGTTAGGTTATTGTTGTTGGATACATCATCCCTGTCCACTGAAATTGTTTCTTTGCTGTTGCAGAATAGAGGAGGGATTACCTACTTTCCATAAAAGAATTAGAACTGGAAGAACCAAAATTATTTGGGACCATAGAGACAGGGCTGTTGCTTGAAGCACGACACAATGATGTTTTCGAAACAATATTTGTAGGCTGGAGATCCCACGTCCTCATTCTATTTCATAAAATGGCAGTGACAAAAGAAGACTTGTATGTAAGACTCATAATGGCTGTCCCCTCAGCCATGAAGTCATTTATTGATCAGCAGACTCATCTTGCTTCAAAGTCAAGACTGCATTATTAGGTGGCACCCTCTTCATTTTCTTTGTATCCATTTTGTACAAAGAGAAGTATCTGTGAAAGGAGGTGTCAGATCAATCTCTGTATCTTCAAAGAAGACTAAAAAAACATCCTGCCAAAATGCACGAGCTGCCACTCAGAGCTGACCTTATTAGACTATAGTGACCAATGATATGACTCAATGTAAGGCAGCTTTCTATGTAGCTATGAAAACTGAAAAAAAGACCTCAACACAGTAAGCCCTCAATTTAATTTAATACCAGTAGTTTAATGTTAGTTAAAGTGAGGGTTTATGTCTATGGGAGGAGCCTGTTTTTAGTGTTAAAATAGGGAAATCATGACTTTTCAAATGTACTACATTTGCTCATAGAGAGCAAATTTAGTAATCATTTGGGACAGTGGTGAAATCTAAAATTTTTCACTACTGGTTCTGTAGGCGTGGCTTGGTGGGCGTGGCTTGGTGATCATGTGACTGGGTGGGCGTGGCTCACAAAATTACACAACCAAACTGACAAAATTACACAACTCACATAAATACACAACCCCTACCCCATCAAGGTATGAAATTTAGCAACATAAAATCTCACAGCCACACATTTCAAAACATAA
>JANHFL010000414.1:20223-32438 GCA_032468155.1 Oxyrhabdium leporinum
TTTTTAGTGTTGTGAACCGCCCCGAGTCTTCGGAATGGGGCGGTATATAAATTTAATTAAATAATAATAATAATAAATAATAACTACATCTGGAAGTCTCCATATTAGGGAAGACATTGTCATTATTGCTATTATGATTGATCACAAAGTCAGCCAGATATTTAGATTGGAGTTGGCATTATTGTCTACCAATGAAGTCCTTCCTAAGGGTCTAGGATAGGCAGATGTTGTTTGAGCGTGTTGATGATATTGTCACAAGAAGTAAGCTGTTCCAAGTAAAGCTGACTTTTGAAATTGACTGGTGATTTTGTCAATGCTGATGGTGTTCAAGTGGTTTTAGGATTACACCCAAAGCACCTATTACTATTGGTATTATCTTTACTTTCTATTTGTTCTATTTCTATTTGCTGGGCCCTTTGTATTTCCCCCACAGTTCTTTCTCTTCTATTCTGCTGTCTCCAAACAAGTATTGCCATGTCCACTATCCAGATATTTTTTATCTTTGTTACTGATAATTGTTAAGTCTTGTGTGTTATGTAGCATGTACTTTTCTGTTTAAATTCTAAAGTCCCAGAGCACTTGAGCTTCTTCATTTTCTATTACTTTCCCTATTTTGTGGTCTCACCAGTTCTTGCTTGCAGAGCTTCCAATGCACTGTTGTTGCTACTTTGATATGCCATTGTTTGTAATCAATCTGTATGATCTTCTTGCTGACTCAGTGGTCTACTGTTTCTTCAGCTTCTTTGCAGAGGCAGTATATTCTGCCTGTTGCTGTCTTTTCAATTCTGGCTTTGTATGTATTTTTTTCTTAAGGCTTAATCCTATCCAGCCAGAATTAAACCCTCTGTCTTTTTCTTCAATTTTCTTGCTCTTAGCCATCACCAGGGCTTGTTGTTATCTGCTTTTCCCACTCTATTAACTTGTCCATACTTGGTATTATCCAACTGTAAAATACCTAGATACTTGTAAGTTTCATCCTGAATGGCTTCTAGTGCCACTGAAATGCCATTACTGTTATACCTAAGGGATAACTAAATTGGTAGCCTCTTCACCCAGACTTTTGCTAAGACTTTCCTTGTGAAAGAAGTATGCAGCAATATTTTACTCAGGAAATAGTCTGTTCATTTTGCCAAGACAGACAGCTTCTAGCTATAACTAATTAACATCCCATAAATTTTGGGTCTTCAAATAGCTCAATCACTTTTTCTCTACCCATTCATCTTGTTCTCTCCCTCCTATTCATGTCACCTAAAGAATAAATGTCTCCAATGGGTCATATGCATTCAGAATGTTGCATAATATTTCCTCAAATTTCCTTGATGCTCTTGTTATCATTATTCACTGGAGCATAACATGCAACTATCACTAATGTATGAGTTCCTGTTTTCTTTTATGCTCATAATCTTCTAGATGATGCCAACTCATACATTCTGACACACATCTTGCTCATTCATTCATCGTTACAGTAAATTGACACCTTCACTTCCTTGCATATGTTCATTAACTCCACTCCACTTTGCTTTCTAAAATGCCATTCATAAATTCATTATTTTTAGCATTTTCTTCTTTTACATCCCAAGCTGAAATCTTCCATGCATTGTGCCTGTCAACAGATGGGTCAATCATGCCTTTAGTTGGCTGAGGCTTTCACATCATTGTTTTTTTTTAGTAAGATAAAGAAAAAGTAGATCAGTTTAACAGTTTTGGATATTTTTTTTATAAACTTGCACTTCTATTTTGCTGTTGTTTCCTCTGCTGGATATTCAGGATATTCAGAAAGGATAATATTTTGTTTTCTTCTTCCCTTGTGACTTTTATTTCTGTGAAGATATTGATAATTTCACATGTCTTTTTTTGTTGCTTCTTTTTATTATGACAAGGGTATTATCTGCATACAGGATCTATACTTTTGGTTGTATGTGTGAGAGTGCTATAGTTTCTGGTTGCTGCATTATTTGCTATGAGTCCAGAAAGTGCTGATTTCATGGGTTTTCCTCTGATCTGTCAGGGTATTTATCTATCAAACTGAAAGTAGGTTGTGAGGTAGAGATTAATAAGATCCCTGATTCTGGGTATTTTGATCTTTAATGTATTTGACTAGGTTGGGTGTGTTGTATAATAATGCAGCCATGGATTTTTTCGTTATTTCTGGGGCTATGGATGTGAAGAGTGTTGTGACATTAATGAAACCATAATTTCATATCCGTTTACAGTTCTTTGATTTTCAGGTTGCACTGTACTGGAGAGTCGATAGAATATTCATCCCCCTGTTATAAGTTGTCCATTTTTAAAAAATAAATTCTTTGGCTATGTTGTAAATTGGAGTTTCTGGTAGTGATACACCTGGATGAACAGGAATGTTGAGGCTTGTGTCCACTGCTTTTCATCTGCCAGTATCCTCCTTTTGTGATCTGATCTTTCTTGGGTTGTCTGCACATTGAGGGCTCTCTGCATCAGGTTGTCCATTTTCTGTATTGGGTTCTTGTTTACTGGCATGTACATTTGTTTGTCCTCCAGTAATTCTTTGGCTTTCAGTATGTATTGTGTTCCGTCTGTAATAACCACGAATTGATCTTTGTCTGCTGGGAACATGGTATTGGTTTGGTTCTTCTTTAGATATTCGAGGGCTGCTGTGTTCTCTGCTTTGAGTTGGTTCTGTTTCTATGTTCATCTGGCCTATGATATAATTGTTTTGCTTGTCTTTCCTGTGGTTTTAAATGATGCTTCTGAGTCTGCAAAGAATTCTAAATGCTGTGCTAATATTATAGTTGAACTCCTTCTAAAGGATAATATGTTTTGCAATGGATAGTAAGTGGATAGTGGATAGATGACATTCAGGTTCAGGTGCCTCTTTACTTCTAAGGTTTTGTTTTACTTTTTCAACCTGTCTTAGAGATATAGTCTTGATGGTGGTTGTCAGCATTTTGTGTGTTCTATGTAACAGTCATTATGTAGGGCAGACAGGCAGGAGACTAGCAGAGTGCATTCATGAATACCAACTAGCAGTCAGAAGGCATGATGCAAAAATTTTAATATTACAACATATGGGCAGACTCAACACAATTTCAAATAGGGAAACTGTGAACATCCTAGACCAAGCCGACTCCAAAAATGCTAGGAAATTCCTGGAAGCCTGGCATTCAACCAAATTAGGCATCAATAGCCACATGGAAATAAACCATATTTACACACCATTCAAAAGAGACAACAAAAAGTTAAGAAGGATACAAAGAGACCAGAATATATCCTCTCCAGCAACCAACACTCAGAGATAAACAGGGATTATCAGTATTGATGTTACCTAGATGTGTAATGAAATGTCTGCAAGCAAACTATCATGCTCAATAAGCACCAAGTACTCCACAGCTAAACATCCTTTTCCCATCTGACC
The DNA here is from genome assembly GCA_032468155.1 of Oxyrhabdium leporinum. Taxonomy (NCBI): domain Eukaryota; kingdom Metazoa; phylum Chordata; class Lepidosauria; order Squamata; family Cyclocoridae; genus Oxyrhabdium; species Oxyrhabdium leporinum. The sequence goes on from JANHFL010000414.1 coordinate 23,615, forward strand.
CAGAGGCAAATAGTTAGCCACCCAAAGACAAAACAAATCAAGTTCCACATTTAAAATGTTTGCATTCCTATAGGTAATAATAATTCTGAGTCCAGACCTTGTTTCTATTCCAATGAGTACTGGAAATTCAACTATTAATGGGTGCTTATTCATCAGCTTCTTACTTCTCTCCATCACCCAGAAATTTGGCTCTGATCTCCCCAATGAATACATTACTTTGTTTCTTTCTATATCGGCAGAAAAGAATTGGGGGTATTGACACTGTAGTCTATTTGTTGATGCTATATCCCTGTTACTTAGACTGGTTGACTATGAAGTCAGGCTTGAATCTACCCTTAAAATTAGGTGTGTTCTACTATCACAATGTGGAAATTCAGGGGTGCAATGTATTACAAAAAATTTTTGCTTCCTTATGCAAGAAGGATCACAGGAAATTTAATATTTGATATACTTAAAAATATCTACGGAGATAGCTAAACATTCCCCACTATTGCATAGCTAAACATCTCAACAAAGCAAGTCAATTGATACAAGAACAAGCCTCTGGGAAGAAGTAATTTTCAGGGTTAGTAGTACTCTATTTTTTATACCTAAACAGCTAGTGCAACATGTCTCCTTTCCATCTGAAAAACTTATAAGGTGAAACAGGAAGAAAAGGTGAGAGTCAGTTTGAGATCTCTGCTTTCAGAGCATCTTCTGGCTCTGCCATTAATGCTATGGGATCAAGGCTGGGAAAATAGCAGCCAAAAGGCACCCTCATTCTGATCACACCAAACAGCCTGTAATGATAGCACTCGATAGGTGCTTTTACTGTTGCTATGGTTCTTTGCTATCAAAACAGGATTCTGAATCTCAATTGCTCATTTTCAGCAACATTTAGTATAATCCATCTTCTTAGTTTCCCCAGCCATTCTGATGTTTTAAGGTAATGGGTTCTTTAGGTCAGGAGATAATGCAATACAGTCCTAGAAACTAGGACAAAAAGAAGAGAATCATAAAGTTGCCACACTCTTAAGTTGGTGCTAAAATAAAATAACAATAATATTTCATCTCTATCCTGGGTGACCCAACTATGATGTGGATGGCCTTTTATGGTGCCTGGAGATTGGGGGGGGGGGGTTGGGGGTTGGATGGGGGACAACAGGTCAACCCTGCTGAATCTGAGTGACTGATAAGTTCCTGAGGCTATGGGATCTCGGATTTGAACATCTTTAGTTCTAGATGGAGTTGCAATGCACTAGAAAGACTCAAATCATAATTGAGGGTTCTCCTACACTCACAACCCCCGCTCAAAGAGCAGATGGCAGTTGTGTTGAGGACAGCTTCTCTTCTCTTCTCTTCTCCTCTCCTCTCCTCTCCTCTCCTCTCCTCTCCTCCTCTCCTCTCCTCTCCTCTCCTCTACCCTACCCTACCCTACCCTGCCCTACCCTACCTTACCCTACTTCTTCCAGAGCTATTGTTAAGTATAAATTTGTATGTATATAGTAATTCTCCATACTGTAATGTTTTCATTGTGTACAACTAATAGCTGAAATGTAGAATAATTATAATTAAGAGTTCAATCAATTTTTAGCTATGCTTGGATTGAATCAGTTGAAATAAATTGGGTTTAAGTTTATTCTATTTATGTAGCCATCTATCTCATATAAGTGACTCTGGGAACCAAATAGAAATAAAACATCAATATTATAATACATAATAATTCCCAACAAAAGCAGAAATAAATAAAACGGTCATAAAGAAATTGAGCTCAATAAGCTTCAGTAACACATCCCTAGTTTTACAGTCTAATTTGGATGGAGGTGCTTTCAACTCAAACTCAATTCCAACGTAAACATGATAACAATCCCTTTCTAATTAGAAAGACAAAATATTTTAGATACTCAAAATCTGATACGTATAAATGCTGTTTCATTATTTTCCTGACGTTTTTAACTCAGAGGCAATCATATTTCAGAGATGTTCCTTTTAATAAGGAAAAAATGTGAACATGTTTGGCAGCCCATGCTCACAATTTCTCAGACCTTGCTGGAACTGTGAATGGATGACTTTTCACTAAATTAATATACCTCAATGTTAGTGTGCTCTTATTTATTTATATATTTATTCATCTTGGACACTGCTGAACTTCTACGAACACTGGAAAGCTCACAGCATAAACCCAAACAATGATATACTGTTAGATAAAATTAAATAATGATAATGACAAATCCAGCCAACAGCAATATGCACTCAGCAAGGGGCTCCAACCTTCCTAGCCCAAAGCCAGAACTTCAAGGCCTTGCAGACAACCTACAGGGTAGTAGGCAGCCAGATTCCAGCGGGAACCTCATTCCAGAGGGCGGGCACTGTGACAGAAAAAGCATGCTTATGGGGTCTTGATTGGTGGCGCTGCTTGATCAAAGAACCCCAGAGTGTCAGATGAATAGGTCAGGCCTACACCACAAGAGATAGGCAGTCTCTATGCCATGTAGAGCATTATAGGTCTTAACGAGCACTTTGAGTTGCAAGCAAACAGGTAACTGGAGCAGCTTAAGAAGCAGGTGCATGACATGGGCATACCAAGGCATGACCATTATTGGCTCAGTTATATATTATCATATAATCATTGTACATAAAGGGTGTGAGGATGCTAGCTCAGGGTCCACAGCTAGAGCACTAGGATGGTTTGCAGCTGATGCTCAGCTATGAAATCCCTGCTGGTAAATAATTTTCGCATACAGCAGAACAACTGCATGCAGGAAGTGGGAACCAATCCCAGAAGTGATATTGGACTTGGTGTTGTTAGGAGAATGATGAAATTATTTGGCTGTAACTCTGCTTTTCTTTCTGGTTAGTCATTTTAGCTGCTGCAGCTGGCAAGGAGAGACAAGCAGGGTCAGCAAACCCGAGCCCTCCATGGAATAATAATAGACTAGGATTGTCTTGACTTTTTCTTTGCTTGTTCTGTGCAAATCTGACTGTATGCTTGGTAAGTAAGAATTCACATTTCATTTGATTATAAGAATTAATCTTTCTTTATAGTTCAGTAATATCTAGAGAGACCATTTATTGCCCATCCCTAATTTATGCAAATTCCTTGGAGATTAGAAGCTTGCCTTGGGAGAAATGCAGTAATGAAGGACCACTATACTGTAGAAAGAAGCTGTAGGACAGAAACTGCTTTCTATGAAGAAGCTCCCAGATGTCATTCCTAGCAGGCCCTGTTTGGCGGGAACATAGGTGGCACAGCTCAGAATAACTCTGGGAGAATTCTAGTAAGGAAAGAAAACAGTATTGGGATAGAAAGATCACTGATTTGCTAAGGCATTATATGCTTGCATCATCAAAGACTGTTTCATAATCTATGACAATAAATGCAGGTTGTTTAATTTTTTTCCACTAAAATGAGTATTCCTGATAGTTAAAAATGGGCCATGTGATTCTTGATGTAGTTGGTCAATTAACCAACCCATAGGCAGCTTCCTCGTTTATGTTAAATTGCAAAGAATCATTGTCAGAAATAGCAAAGCAAACATGGAGCTAATTTTAACTATTCATTTGCATCTCCCTATAAGTCAACCATGTAAAGGGAGACAATAATAAATAAATTCGGGTTGTTCAGTGAAGCCAAATACTTCCTCCCAAAAAACCCTCTAAAATTTAGGTTATGATCCTCCCTTCCAGTTTCCAATACTGTACATCTTGTGGGTGTTTGTCTGCTTATCTGCCAAAATATTTGAACAGTTACTATAAAGAGATAGCTGCAATTGTGCCAAGCCACCATTCCTTTTTTTATACTGAAAAGCCTTAGGTTAGGTAGAAACCCATCAGAATGGAGAAGAAGCTGGCAATTGTTGTATATATGTGGAGTGTATGTGTGTAAGTTGTGCGAGAGAGATGGCCCCGAAGAAACAAAAATAAAACAAGAAACCTGATACTGTGAACAAGGCTGCCAAATACTAGAGAGGATCAATTTCATTGTCATTCTTCTCTCTTTCTCTATGTCTACCTTTGGGAACAGTGCAAGGAACTGCAAACAGTCAAAGCAACCCAGATCAGCTCTAGTTGTGTTGCAAAGTAAAGTCCATAGAGTGATATGTATTTTCCAGGTTATTTTCCAAGTAATCAGCATAGTTGCTATTTGGGCTGGGAAATAGATATGTCCAACTCTCCTGCCATCTTTTACCTTTAAGGATCTGAAAACAAAATGCCTACTTAGCTGAAGCCCAGGAGCCAGATGGCAGGTGGATTAAACATTGTTTACAGTGGGAAAACAAACCCCTCAAGAAGTTCTGCAGAGCTACAGAGATGGATAGAGGAGAATTGATTTAAGTTAACCTTAGCTGAACCAGAAACAAATTCATGCAACTACTAAATGCCAGGAGCAAACAGTGAAAGGGAGCTGATTCTAGATCAATGCAAAGACCTTGTGGAAAAGTGCCCTCAGTCAAAGAGCTGAATTCACTTTACAGCTAGTTAGATCAGATGAACAAGGGGAAGGAACTAGGTGAAGGTAGCTTTGCCTAGAGGAGGTTAAGGAAAAATCAAATTATATTCAAAGGAGCATCTACAGCCATAGGTCTTATACATTCAACTCTATCAGAAAGAGAAAGTATCCACTAATATGGTAGAAGAAGCATTGTAGTGTCAAGTGGAAAAATGCAAATAAAGTATCTGTTTCAATGTAATTTATAACACCATGCAAGGGAGTTCTCCTGCCAAGACATTTAATACAGTACCACAGTTCTTGTCAGGCTCTAGCTGTTATATTTCTCCTAGAAGAGACTTCTACTCTGTTACTTAGCTACTCAAGTTTTTCCCCATTTTTGTGCCCTGGCTGGTGAATTCTGGGAACTGAAGTCTACGTATGTGGAGGGCATTCTGATTGAGGAAGTGCTGATTGCTTCCGGTTGCTGCCTGATTCCCTTGTCACTTCAAGAGAGTCAGCAGTGAGAAGAGCAAGAAAGGACAATCTCTCTCTCTCTCTCTCTCTCTCTCTCTCTCTCTCTCTCTCTCTCTCTCTCTCTCTCTCTCTCTCTCCATCTTCTCCGTTCCCCCTCCTCCTCTGTATGCAGTTCTATAGAAGATAAAAAGTAGCCCACAGATCCTACTTCTGTCTTCATTAGCTTGTTAGTGAAAGTGTAATTGACTTTAATAGCCATTTATATATTTAAAAAGAACAGTATTGCTGTTTAGTTAATAAGGCTGTTATCTCTCCCAGTGGGTAGAGCCACTTTCATGATGTCTTTCGGTAGGAGTCATATCTGAAGATGAAATCTTGACCTTACCGGCTCAGCCCCCTCATTAAAAAGCCCAGCTGTTTCATCTTCTTTCATGTGGTACCTCCTCTTTTTAAACATTGGTATGAATTTTAAAGGATCACTTCACAATATTTGCTATCTGACACCTTGCTAGCTTCTGTTTCCAACATTCAAAAGGTTGTTTAGTTTGCCACTTGAAATTCACAGCATCCATTTCCTGTATCATAAAGCGCAGGTTTAGAAGCATGAAAGATATAATTTCCTTTCATAGGGTAGTTTCTTTCTGGAAGCCCACTGGGCCTAGTAGGAATCATTCCCAATCAAGAGATGAAGTGGAGGGCTTCAGTATATCTACCTACAGATTTATGATTTATCTGCCTTCCATTTCCCACAACTGAGTCAGAACTGAAGAAGCTTCTTGGTTGAGAAGCAAAATGTTTTCAAGGAAGTGGAAACATGTGGAGTGACAAGGTGGATTTTGCATCTGATGAGTTGGCTGAAGGACTGTTAGACCGTACTTTTACATGGCCATCTGGATGTTCCCTTGGTCAACAAGAGAACAAATTATCATAATGCCACGGGATCAGAGGATCATGGCACCATTTAAGGAGCAATACAGCTTGTGTTGTGGAAACACTATTAAATAAGCTTCCAGCATGCCTTAGGCTGACATGATAGCAGTCTTCCAATATCTAAGGGCTGCCACAAAGAAGAGCAGGTCAACTTATTTTCCAAAGCACCTGAAGGCAGAACAATAAGCAATAGATGGAAATTAAGCAAGAAAAAGAACCAAGCTAGAACCAAGGAGAAATTTCCTGACAGTTAGCACAGTTAATCAATGGAACCACTTGCCTCCAGAAGTTCTGATGCTCCAACACTGGAGCTTTTTAAGAAGAGATTGGACAACCACTTGTCTGAAATTGAATAGGGTTTCCTGCTTGAGCAGGAGGTTGGACTAGAAGACCTCCAAGGTACTTTCCAACTCTGTTATTCTGTTATTCTCAGAGACCTATGAATCTGGGGCCAATTTCAGTTTTTGAGGTGCCTAACCATAACAAAAATAAGAAAAGGCGTCCATGAAAAGATAATCAGTCACCAAAGAGGGGAAAAAAGTGGATATTTAAACACAAATGAAAAAAAAGCAAGTGTCTAAGTTGGAGGGTCTCTCTGAGCTTACAAGTCTGACCAAGTGATTTCCCTCCTGCTCTTCTCTGACTGATCCTCCAGATGAATAGATTTGAACTCCCAGGATTTTCAGTAAAGCCCATTCTTAACAGAGTAACAGAATTGGAAGGTACTTTGGAGGACTTCTAGTCCAACCACATGCTCAGGCAGGAAGCCATATACTATTTCAAACAAATGGTTGTCCAATCTCTTCTTTAAAACTTCCAATGTTGGAGCATTCACAACTTCTGGAAGCAAGTTGTTCCACTGATTCATTATTCTAACTGTCAGGAAATTTCTCCTAAGTTCTAGGTTGCTTCTCTCCTTGATTAGTTTCCATCCATTGCTTCTTGTCTTGCCTCCGGGTACTTTGGAGAATAGGTTGACTCCCTCTTCTTTGTAGATATTGAATATTAGACATTGGAACACTGGTATCATGTCACCCTAGTACTTCTTTCATTCTTACTGGCAAAGTTCACATTATGGGGGATTTAAAATAATAGCTGAGCATATTGTGGAGGAAAAAAACATAATCTAAAGGAGGGGTGTCAAACCCACGGCCCGGGGCCCGGATGCATCACGTGCTGCCCCCCCCCCACCCAGTTTAGCGAAGGGGAAAAAATCCCAATACATCACATGATGCCGTCATGATGCCGCGAGGTTGACGCCCCTGATGTACAGGAATTCATTAAAATGAAATATGCTATTTGACTTTCAGAAATCTAATAGTTGGGACAAAGCTTGTTACCTCAAGATCTAGTGATGTTTTGCACATTTTCCTTCTCTGTTAAAATACATTTCTGGAGCCACTCTGTTAAAATACATTTCTGGAGCCACTCTGTTAAAATACATTTCTGGAGCCACTTCTTTACAAGAGCACATTGAATGGGCCAGGTTACTTTATAGGAAAAGAAAGGTTCATAGGTCTTTGTATGTAGCTGGGCCAGAGTGACCTCTGTTCCCTTTGCAACTGGCACAGCAGTTCAGCTCAGCAACCAGCATAAACTTTCCCTTTCCCACTGCGACACAACACAAGGCCTCTTTCATAACAGCACTTTATTTTTCTGTTGGCAGGGTGGCAGGAGGGAGGCTTGTCTCAGCGTGTCTTCCCTACACATCTATTCTCCTCAACATGTGTGCCAAGAAAATATTCTGCTATATTTGTGGAAGAGAGCAATATAGTATTGGCCACTTGCATAGGAATATAGATCTGCCTAATGATCTACCAAGCTTCAATTTAAACAGTTTAGTAGTTTTAATACGGTTCTGATGAATATTGAAGAGACGTAAAAGTGCAATTTGGTGAATTCATGAATCTGTGACCAGACATTTTCATCCTCGGAGTCCAACGTTTTCCAAGTATTCTAGTCTAGGATTGTTTCCACATCTTTGAAAGAACAAACGATATGGGAGATTTATTCATGGAGTCATTAATATAAACCATATAATTATTCTCTCTCCATCATTTTACTGCTTGCAACTATCTTTGTTATTGTCTTTTACCAAAATTAATCCTATCTCCTTATATCTGCAGTTTTAAAAAACAAAGACAAAGTTAATAACAGGGAAATGAAATGCTTTTGCTAAGTAACTCTCAGTTTTCAGTAATATTATATAAACCATGAAGGTAGCTGAATGCAATCATAGGGAAATGGATAGGGAAATGGATAGAAGATATTTGTTGATTTATTTATAGTTTGGAATATTCCAGAAAAAAACCACTAAACCCATACACCATGAAGCAACAAAGAGATTTCTGATTTAGGGATCAGCTTGGACGACACACAGAGACAACCTAGTCTGATTCTCCTGCTGACTAAACAAAATGATACTTGAAGTTGGAGTACAGACAGCAGAGACGAGGCTATGTTTTCACCTACCTAAAGTGGATAGCACTTAGCAACAGCACTTAGACTTATATACCACTTTACGGTGCTTTACAACCCTAAGCAGTTTACAGAGTCAGCATATTGCCCCCAACAATCTGGGTCCTCATTTTACTGACCTCGGAAGGATGGGAGGCTGAGTCAGCCTTGAGCCAGTGAGAATTGAACTGCTGGCAGCTGGCAGTCAGCAGAAGTAGCCTGCAGTACTGCAGTCTAACCACTGCCCCATCAAGGATAGTATGTGCTAGTCTGTGATACTACAAATAACACTGGCAATGTCATACATACCCACCTCATAACAAAGATGGAAATAATCTACTTTGCTATGCAAGAAAGCTGGAGTAGATTTTAACATCTGGCAATGTAGGTAGGCATCTCTCTCTACATGATGTTAATAAAGCAGGGGTGGGCTGCTACGGGTTCGCACGGGTTCGGGCGGACCCGTAGCGAAGATTCTGCGCAGTTCGGTGAACCACCAAATCCCACTCCTAGCTGGTCCCACCCACCCCACCCCGTGCAGCCTGTTGTGGA
>JANHFL010000414.1:38371-51094 GCA_032468155.1 Oxyrhabdium leporinum
ACACCCATACCTGACCCATCACAAGACCCTGACTTGATGGGACCCTCACCTGACATGACTTCACCATCACAAGACCTACTGACCACACGAAGCCCTTATAAACAGAAGAACACTGACATCCCCTAAAGTCTGCTGAAGGTGTTACCTAGCCTGGTAATGAAATATTTGGAAACCAATCCACAAGTTTGGAGATCAAACCTTCACCCTCAGCCTTGCTATTCATTGGAGACTTGACAACAGGCTTGTTTATACTGATTTGAAGAGAAATGGAAGGGATCTAATTGAGATATCTACTGGGGAGGCAGTTTCCCCAAACACAGGACAAGCAGACTGTATAAACCTGGAGTTATATACAGTTGAAAAATGTCTCCCTATAGGGGGTTGAGCAAGGGGTTGGACTAGGAGACCTCTGAGGTCCCTTCGAACTCTGTTGTATTGTTACTATTACACTTATAGTTCAGATACAATATTTAGAAAGATTCTAGTGTTGTATCCAAGCCTTTGGAAGGCTGTGTAATATCAAGGCACAACTTTATAAGTCCCCAAAAATAGAGACAACTGGAGAAATGTGTAGGAGAAAATAGGAGAAGCCTATGGCAGCTGAAGTGTTTTAAAACTAAGAAACAATTCCATTCATATGACACTGGTGTTTGAAACATATATTGATACTGTACAGTTTAAAAGAAAACCGAATGTTTGCATTGTCTGGAGTTACTTGAGTCCTTCCCCTCTGACCTTTTCCTTAGCATTTTGACTTTACTTTCAGTTTTCAAATAGTATATTTTAAAAAAGGAACACTTTGCTTGTGAATTCTAACAGACATGCTCCATCAAGAATTAATAAGTTCATTTAAAAATAGTGTAATAAATTATACAAACTACACTTATACACAATTATATAATGAATCAGATTCATTCAAACTCATAACATTCTGATATGTTATGAAATAAGAGCCAATTTAATCTAATGGTTAAGGCTTCAGGTTAGAAATCAAGAGTGGTTGACTGACTTTGGGCCAGTCACTGTCAACCTGACCCACCTCATGTGGTTGATGTTGTGGAGAAAACAGGAAGAGGAAATAGTATTAGGTGTGTCTGCCACATTGAGTTATTAATAATAGGCAGAAAATAAATCAATACATACATACATACATACATACATACATACATACATACATACATACATACATACATATACATACATACATACAATTTAAAGATAAATGTTGTAATTTGTTAGATATGAATAAAGCTAAGGCTGCACTTACCTAGGAATAGCTGCCATTGAATTCAGTTGAATTGATTTCTAGTAGACCAAAATAGAATTGTCCTGTAGGTCAGTTTGGGATAAAAGCAGGCATTTCAATGGTTTAATAAATAAAGTCCTGATTTACACACTTATCAGTTAATAAATAAACCAGAACTTTTGTTCTAACATTATAAGAAGGAGTATTTCTACTGCCCTCTATCACCCTCTGCTGTATTCCACATTACTGAAACAAATGGAGGGAATTGGAGTTGCTGTTTTCATATCTCATGTATTTTTCAGTGTGCTGATCTGAAGACAAGAAAAGATCACAATTGTTTGTGTTTTCATCAAAGAATTATGCACAATTTAAAAGGCTGTGTCAGGTATTTTTTACAGCAAATGGTTCTAAAAAAAATGTTATCATCTCCTTTGAACTCTCTGTCCCTTCCTAGGAATCAATATAGCAAACAGCACAGTTGGAGAATTTATATGTTGGGGGAAAAACACAGCTCTTGTGGAAAACTTTATTGTAACTTTATTATAAATACCAGCAATAGAGGAGTCTAATAGGTACCAGAATGTCTGTGACACCATAGATATCAATTGGGGACCTCTAGGGGTCAACAATGTCCTCAAGAAAGGCTTAAAAATATCAAGATTAATTTTATCCAGGAGTCAAAATGGGTGGAGCGTTAAAAAAAAAGTCAAGAATAACAGCTTCTAGCCCTGTAATGGGATTGTGACTTACATAAAACAGAGGTGGGATTCTGACCACTGGGTTACAGCTGCCATTTTGACTTTTTGACCTGAAGACATCTCTGTTTAAAATTTAACAACCTTTTAAAAAGATGGTTTTAAAAAAAATAATTCAGAGGAACAGAAACCTGAACTGATTATCAAATCTCATGAGTTTGATTATTTTAGCACAAGATCTTAGTCAATAATTTATTTATTCATTTACTTACCAGATGCCCACACTACCTATCTCACTTAAGTGACTCTGGGTGTCTTACAATAAAATACCAAAATTGTTCAAGATTTCAGAGAAGAATGGAGATTTGTTGGCATTCTGGCATGTAAGATCTGTGAGGTCTTAGGAAATGAGAATGCAAAACCTCATGCTAGGTTGACAATATACACAGGCAGTGGTATTTACATTGCCAAGTCCTGCTTTATAAAGTGAGTTTAGTTTTTGCTTTGTTCCTTTCATTAACTATCTTTTTCATTCTGTTCTAGTCACTCCAATTTAAGTGATTTGATCTTTAACTTTTGTGAATGAAATAAAAAAAGACTGTTAATTAATGACATCATCCTTCCCATTCCCCTTGCCGAAGACATTGCAGAAATTTTAACATAATTGGCACTTATCAGTTGAAAAGCAAGGCTGTTGCTTTTACCTGATTGCTGACAGACTGAAATATTTCCATCTTTCTCATTTGACATTGTGCTCCCTCTGTAATATTCCAATGAAAAATTGCTCTTCCTACAGCAATGCTGAAGCCTGGAGACAGTTATAATTTCTTGTGAATGGTTCCACAAGAAGCTAGAATAAATAACACTGCATGGATCCTTTCTGGATTTGCAAAATGAGCTCTTCTTTAGTCTTACAACAGCTACTTGAAGACTGAAAGGGTTTAATGGAACGTGGCTACTAGCTCTCTGCTGAGAATGCTCCCCCAGCTTGAGTAAGGCTGAAATAAAGTCCTGAATAAATATCTATGGAGATTCTCAGTCAGCCAGGTCATGGTTATCCCAAAGATACTTTTTCCCCACCATCCAGTCAGAGCTGAAGAAGCTTCTTAGATGAGAAGCGAAATGTCTTCAAAGAACAGTCCAGTTGCTTCTTGAAAAAGCACCTCCTGGATAAATAGAAAGGAGATAGTAGTTAAAGAGAATCTAAGCAGAACTGATGCAGCTCAGTGAATAGAATAAACATTTGCAGAGGTGTCTGGGTTTGTTGCTGTTTCAAAATACTATCATCTCATCTTCACAATTCTCTAACAACTGATCATTCCTAGTAACTCTTGTTTTTATGCCGCATCATCATGACAAGCTTCAAACATGTTTAGATGATCCAGAGCTGAGATCTATCCACTTAAAAGAGAAGACTTCTTCTTCCCATGTGTTCTATTCTGATCTGTTTATAGCTTTAAATACATAATTTGCTTTAGAGGAGATTGTCATATTCCAGCAGTGCAAACTTTGTCCTGGTGATTTAGTTAACTCCCAAGTGGGCTGGTAAATTCCAGGGCATGCTGCTGACATTTCAGTATTCAGTGGCTTACAGTTTACTTCTTTCCCTTCTTCTCTTGAAGTTATAGTTATTATTGTATCAGAGAATGAGAAAGCTAAACTCTGTGGTTATGCAAGCTGTCTCAAATACCCAGAAGAGTGCTCAGCTTGTCAAGGATGCAGTTTATTCAGTGTAGATGTCTTCTGGAATGAAGCCTGTAGAGAAGTGGGAAATTGTCCTAGGAAACCAGATCAAAATATAGGTAACTCTGAGATAGGATGTTGGCACATCTAAAGGGTCTAGTCTCCTGGGTTCAGGGAGATTTTTGTTGTTGTTGTCTTTCCTTTTATCTCAGGATCAGATGACAACTTTTGCAAATTATAACTCAGGATTAAATGGAGAGCTATTTCCTTCTGTGTTCCCACCTTCCCCATTAAATGACTGTGGATTTATCTGCACTGCAGCAGGAAATGAACCATAATTGAAACCTTTCCAAAAGCTAAGTTGGAAAAAATAGAGAAGAAGCATTTATTATGTTTATTTACCAAAGTAATAGTAGAAGCTGATGCGGGGAAGATGAATGGATGACAGTGCAGAAAAGGAGGAAGCACTTTACACATAAGTCTGCTTGTTTAGATGATTTCCTTAGAATGAGAATTATTTATTGTGGGTTTTAAAAAAACCACCTTGTTCAAATTGGCAATAGTGCAGACACCTCCAGTTCCCATAATTCCAAGTCAGGCTAGCCAATTTACATAAATCACTGCCATGGTAAGCATTATCCTCATTTATTAATTGATTCGATTTTGAATCTGTCTAACTGCTGAAATTTTTCTGGATGATATACAAAATGCCATCAACTGAACACATACACTACAAAACAAAAACAACAGCTACAGTGATGAGAATACTTGCTTAACCAGGCTACATTGGTGTACTTTTTCAGAAGAGCCACTAGAAATACATTCAGTAATAACTTGATGATAGGTTCCAGCTGAAGAGAGTACCCCTGTCCTCACCAGCAGCCTTTCAGTTCAAAAAATTCTTTCAAAAGAGTAATTAAACCCTCTGTTCCAGGACCTACTTATACTAGCACAACCCCGTCCCAACACACAACAGGTGGTGGCATTTTTTCCCACCAAAAGGTCACATTGTGAAAAGAGAAATGCAGCCAGGAAATCTACCAATCACCATCCTGAACTTCTTGTGCATTAGAAGGATAGCTCCTACTCACTGGCCTTGTTTCTGAGAAAAATTAGAGCTGATTTGAACATAATATATGCCACCATACTTTTCTACTGTGTCAAAGACTTGAGGCATGCAGGTTAACATGGCCAGGAAGAAAAGTCCAGTCAATATTTTATCCTTGGTTAATCTGAAGTAGTACAAGAATTATGTCAGCAGCCTAAAAATACACATTGGCACAATTTACCAGAATCTATAAATTATCTCAGAGAGCTCATCTAGCACCACTCATCTACAGAATAATTCTTATGTACATACAGTAAGTCAGAGTTGCATTTCCAAAATGTCATATAATGGCAATTGGGTTGTGACAATTAACTATAGCTGGTAGAAGTTCCTCTCTTTACTTCTCTGTAAAATAAAGTATAAAATTCCACTAAATTATTCAGAAGTAGTCAAAACACTTTCAATTGATTCAACAAGGGCTGTAATTGAGGAAGATCGGGAGAAAGAGAATCTGATGACCACTCAGGCCATCGACTGAAGAGTCCATCCACCTATCCATGTATTACTGTGATGAAATATGTTTTTGTTCATCAAGGAATGATACCATATAAACAATAAATAAAAATAATGATGTTCCTTGGAAATCTGAGTTCCAGCCAGGAACGTAAAAATTATCCAAATAACATAACATATGCCAGATAAGGTGCTAGGAGGGACTTTGGGAAGAGGGGATACATCAATTGATGTAGCCAAAACATTTACTTCTTGTAAAATTTTGTTTAATTTGTTACTCCACCATGCATCAGTTTTGCCAGGCTTTTTTCATAATTTATCCACTTTGATTATTAGCTCTCTAGGTTTTGTAATTTTTTCTCATTCTTTTTTCTCAATTCTGCTATCCCTGCGAATTGCCATTCCTACAAAAAAAAAAACCCATTCTTTCTTTTCAGGATTGTTGTATTTAGTGTCTTATGTTTTAGAGGGCAAAATATTTGCATGCAAAAATCCCGTACAATTTTAGCATGATTTTTAATCATTTTTTTCAGTCATACCACATTCAGGAAACTCAGAAATTATAGCTTTTGCACAGATGCCAATGGATCATAGTGGCCACTTTGTCATGATGTTGTTTATAACCAGCCTGAGCAACCCAATTTATAGGATCCATGCTTTCATCTTTTTCTTGACAAAGTCTGCATTTGTTGATACATATTGAAACTCTATTTGTTTTTAATGTTTTTCCTGGGCTGTAAAAATTTTGTTCCTTTTGTTTTCTGCTTAATAGTGCCAACTTGTAACTATTGCCAGTTTAAACTCATGTCTACTTTATTTTCAGTTTCTTTTATGTATTGGCTGTGAAATGGTTTACTTCTCCAATTTTCTGAACAGTTGTCCAAAAATTCATTTTTACAGTCATTTTCTGCTTCTGTTACTTTCAAGATGTTTTCTTTGCAAATTGCTATGAGCATTTCCTTTTGCTTGCCTAAATATGTATTAATTTAATTTAATACATCCTTTTCTTCAACTGTTTTACCGGTCCTAAAACATGACTTTCAATTTTTCATAATAAATATAATCAAACAATATCACTTCACAGACGTAATGTATGTCAAAGTATAATTATTGCTATTATTGTCATGGTCATCATTACCTTAATCATTACCATTCTTATTGCACTTTTATATTAAAAAGTTGCCATGGTGAAGATCAGCAAACAAAATGAAAAGTAAATCAAAGTAAAACCATCCTAAAAGCATTAAAACAACAATTAAATAACAGAAGTAATTGAAAGTCCAACTTATAATTTTATGTCTTAAAATTCTTCTTTTGAAAAGTTATTTTGACAGAAAGAGCTGCCTTGTTCTGAAAAGAAGGAATAAAATCCTAACTTCATTCCTGGAACTGCACGCAGGCATAGAGTACCAGCAGACGTGACACTCACAATCTCCATTGGTACAACTTCTTTGGTGTTCCAATAGTATTATGGTGCCTACATGTAGCCTGTTGGCTTACCGTTTGCTCCTGATGTATGGTTATATAAGTCACCAACTATCAGTATCTGTATCTTTGTCTTTTGTAGGACACAGCAGTATCTCTTCCACCTGCTCTTCAGGTACATATCTGCTATCTCCTATTAGTCTCTTCTTCTCTCCATTTCTTTTGCAAGAGCTTCAGAGTTGTTTATGAATTCCACCAGTTCAAAATATCTCTATATAACTTGTTCCCAATTGCCACTCTCACCCTGCATTGTTTCATCTTTCGGTAAAGTTATTTGCTCTGTTATAGAGCCTCCTGTTTTGATATAATAAATCTTCATTTTCTCTTATGAACTGAAGTGGGATCATTCACTGCTCCAATCTCTTGCCTGTTCGTCAAGAAATAATGCAAACTTGAATTCTTCAAATATGTGCCAGGTTATTTTCAGTCAGAATCACAGGCTCAAATGTTACAGGTCACAACTAAGAGTGATGCCTGCTTATTATCATTTCTGATTCTTAAGCCACTACCTAGAGAATAATCAAAATCGTATGTCAAAGTTGGAAGAGACCTTGGAGCTCATCTAGTCTAATACAGTACCATATGTATGTAATATACATGAGTTTTCTACTGTAATAGTTTGTGAGAATAATTTTGAAAAATGAAGGGAAGAGATGCTGCCTAGGAAACAATGAGACAAAGGAGGGAAGAGCTTAACAGCCAGAGGAAGCAACTTAGGAAAAGACCCATCCTGGTTGATCAGACAGTTAAAAGTGGCAGTGGGACACTTATGCCATCAGACTCGTAAGATTCTGTTAATGTATCTGTATAATAAAATAGAATTAGCTCATCTAATTATGTTTCCAGTGTGGCTTACCTGGCAGAGCTGACACTACCGAAACATAAATCAAATCTCTATTATAATCATGGAACAGCACAAGGGGGGTGGGGTAGAATCAATTAAAATGCATAGAAGATACACCTGAGTGTAAAAAATAATAGGAAAAGCTAGGACAATATTAAAACAGAAAATATTGAAGGTGGTAGGAGCAGCAGACTTCAGTACCGCTTGTGAGCCCTGGCAATAACTGCCCTTGGTAGCAGCTGGCCCTAGCCTGGCTATGCTTGCATAGTGCCATGGCAGCCATTTGCCGATCCACTGGCCCACTTGCAAGCCATCTGGAACTTGTGACTTCCTGCAGCTTTTCTACTGACTTTGCTTGTTGGAAGTTGGCTGGAAGTCACAAGGCACTCCTTACTTAATGACCGGCAATCCTTACTTATCAATAGCAGTGGTGATTGCCTGGATTGCCACTGCTAAGTAATGTGGCCATGTGACATAATGCTCTATGATTGATGAAATTCCAGTCTCAATTACCATCATTAGCTGACAACTACCTGTAGTCCCCATGAGTTTTCCTACTGAAATAAGAGACCCACTCAATCTCAATTTCTGCTCAGTGCTCTTTTTTTAAGGCTAATAGGCGCTTTTGGAAGTATTGCTGCATCATTTGCATAGACCAAGAATAGAGATATGTTTTCTGTCACATTTTGGGAAATCAAAGTTCATGTTGTGGACATGTCCAATGGTGCCCCCATTGACAAATTGTTTAGCTAGGCTATCCACTTTCAACAGAGGTGTCCATGTAACGGAAAGTATGACTCCCTGGGGGAATGTGACAGTCTATTGTGACTGGACTGTTGCTCTGGAAGCATGATGTGATATCTTCCTGGGTTCCCTTTTTTTGCTTGTCAGCAGTAGTTTGTACTCATACTAGGAGTTTGCATTTGTCCTTGTTTAAATTCATTTTAAATAGGTTTCCGTCCATAGCTGCAGCTTGTCAACATCCTCCTGAATCTTGATATTATCTTCTAAAGTTTTTAACTATCCCTTTATCTTTGTTCCATCTGAAGACCTGATCATCTTATTTGCTTAACAGCATAGGACCTAGAAAGAAATCTTGTGATAGGCTGTTTGATACTTCCTTCCAGTGTGATGCACAATATGCTTGTTGGGCATGATTATTTAACCAAGTCGTATTTGTTAAACAGTAACAGCTCCTATTATGGTCATGCTTTCCACTATTTATGTATCTATGCATTAATTTATAATTTCAGTTTCTAAGGCTGACTAGTTATCAACAATTCATGGAGGTGGGTTTACAAAAGGTTAAATATGAAAAATACAGTACACTAAAAAATAATTTAAAAACAGTCACTCCAGGGAGAAAGAAAATGCAACAATTAAAAAACACAATTCCGATCGGTTAATTCACATGATGTCCCAGTTCAATTCCTGTAGGAAGAATCAGGTCTCCTAGGTTCTCTTAAAAGGTGGAAGGGCCAGAGGCATATGGGCCTTGGGGCTATGCTTTTCCAAAGGGCAAGCATCAAAAAGAGACGTCATGGGATACATTATTGATTAGTTTGCTGAAGTCATGGTATACTAAGACTTCTGCATGCTAGAAGTCAACTAAATTAGTCACTCTATCAAAAAAATATTAAATCAGATTGGTTTGGCATGACTAATTATTGATAAACTCATTGGGGAAGGGTCTAGCAAATTATTTTTAAATCTCTTCCAGAATGTTTACTTGTATCAACATCAAGCTGATGGATCTACAATTACCTAGGTCCTCCTCCCCTTTCAAGAAAGGAATATAGGTAGTCCTTGACTTATGACCATGATTGAGCCCAAAATTTCTATTGTTAAGTGATAAATTTGCTAAGTGAATTTTGCCCCTTTTTACGACTTTTCTCATCTCGTTTGTTAAGTGAATCATGGCAGTTCTTAAATTAGTAACCCGGTTGTTACGTGAATCTGACTTCCCCATTGACTTTGTTTGTCAAAAGGTCACAAAAGATGATTGCATGACCTTGGGACATAGCAACAGTCATAAATATGAACCCGTTGCCAAGAATCTGAATTTTGATCACATGATCATGGGGATGCTGCAAAGGTCGTAAAGTGTGAAAAATGGTCATGTAACTTTTTTCAGTGCTGTTGTAATTTTGAACGGTCACTAAATGAACTGTTGTAAATCAAGGACTACCTGTACCATTTGTTTTTTTCCAGTCCTCTGATGCTGTGGCCATTCTCCACGATTCCTCAAAAATTCGAGGAAGATTACCTCAGTGAGTCCCTTCAAGATTCTCAACTGTAATTGCTCAGACCTCAGAGACATCAAATTCGTTCGTAGAAAAGCTTTTATTTCCATTTGTTCGTATTGCAGGCTTTGAAATGATCTAAGTACGCACTTAAGAATTTTCTTATTGAATTCCATTGCTAAGCTTTTCCCTGCTATCGAAAACTGTTGTTGCTTTCTTTTCAACAAAGATGAAGAATTTTAAGATACTATTTCAGGGAGTGAGCAGAAAGTCAGAGGATGTTTTTGCTGAATTTGGACTTGTCCCGGGTTTGGTTCCATAGAGGTGAAAGTTAGATTTATCATCCATGAGATTGGCAATGTGTGAACCGGAACTAAGGTAAAACTGAGACAAGAACATTTTTATTGAGTATTACCGGCAGTACCTTATCAGGACAGAAAATCAGGGTCATCATGTTTTTAATCCATTTCAAATAGCAGCAGCAGCAGCAATGGTGAGTGAGGCTGTTGACCTGGCCTTGCTGCTCTGGAAAGCTGCAGCTGCAAGCAGATATTAAGACCGCACATTAAGAAGCACAGAGAGACATGGGACAATTCAACTAAAAAGGAGAGGATTCTGGAGTCTTGAGCTTTGAATGAGGCACCCCACAGGAATTTTGGAAAACCAATAGCAAATAGAAAATGAACAGAACAGAACAGAACAGAACAGAATAGAATAGAATAGAATAGAATAGAATAGAATAGAATAGAATTAGAAGGGACCTTGGAGGTCTTCTAGTCCAACCCCCTGCTTAGGCAGGAAACCCTATAGCATTTTTTGATTTGTCCATCTTTGGAACCGGGATTGAGACTTGTAAAGGACATTAGAAATGTTGGTGTTGTTTGCTGTGATTAGCCAAGATTTTGCAGAAGGGAAAGAGAAAGCACAATTGGATATGTTTATCATATAAACACCCAGAGCAGTTCCTTGTATATGGTAGTTGCTGATCTGGATGGAAGTAATATGCCTCCAGGTCGTCTTAGACCTTTCATCAACTTTTCATTCCAACCAAGAGGACTTGCATTACTAACTCATGTTCTCGTCACCAATGCATTCTAAATGGGATTTGCTTTTGGAGATCACCCAGAAGCTTCCACCAGTCCAGAATTCAATGGATCATTTATTGGCTGACGTTGCCAGTGAGTCTAAAATATCCATGGTCCAAGCCCTAACCTGACATCTGATCAGCTTCCAAGTATAATTTAAAGTGCTATTTATTATCTAATAAAGCCTCATGTAGCTTGGCACTGAGGAAATTCCAGGTGCAGTTTCTCCAGCTGAAATCAGCCTCCAGCTGGAATCAGTTTGTGGGGAGAAACTACCAATAATCTTCCATTTCCGCAAGCTAAATACTACTGGGACTTCTACATGCTGCTTTTCTATAATAGTGCCAATACTTTAGAACAGTCACCTGCTTGAAGTAGGGTTGTCTTTCTAAAACAACATCGAAAATGAAGTTGTTCTAGAAGGCCTACAGTGAAGTATGTCTACCTCACTTTATGACTTTATGCTTATATGGGTTTTTAAAAATTTTGATATGGAAGTTTCATTTTGTTCCTTGACACTCTAAACTGTTAAGAAGTTTGGAATTGTGGCAGATTAAAAAAAATCTAAGAAATTAAAAAAACACAGATATTCCAGAGAAGTTTTATGTATATGTTAAATAGTGAGGGGGATAAAATTGACTCCCAAGGAATCGCTTAACAGAGCTGGTCTGAAGCAGAATAATTCCCAAACTCCACCCAACTACATTTTCTAATTTTCTACATTTTCTACATTTTCTTGCAAAATGTATACTTCTTTAGCAGTATGGCAGAGTCAATCTGCTAATGATCTTGGCTCAAATTCTAAAGAGCCCTTAATTTGTGAAAACTCAAATGTTAATTTCAGAGCAAAAATCTGAAGAGCTCACTTTTGGCCTGCATTTTTGGCTGTAGGCTGTGCAAAAATTCTTCCGGGAACTCAAAATTGGAGAATTGATACTGCGTACTTGCTTGTGTATCCTTTTATGCTAGGGTGGAATTTGCTACTCTCTTCTGAACTGTTGTGGCATTTTTTATAGAGAAAGGAATAAAAATAATAATCATCCATCATAAGAGGAGTTTTTATGACATATTGCCTGTATCATTGCTAAACAAGGCAGTTTTTTGCATTTGCTAGAACCTGAATTATGCTGCAGTGCAGATTTCAGCTTTTCTATTACTGTTCTGATCTTGATCAATTTCCTCTGAAAAGAACATGGACTTTCAACACATTACAAAATCTGATAACCTATTAGTTAATGCATACTGCATATACTGACTGTACTTTTCTACCATTCTTTTTCTGGGTGATTTGACTTTCCTTTTTTTCTTGCAGCTTTAAGTAAAGTAAGAAATGACTTTGTCAGGGAAAATGTCCAACAGCAGCAAACTCTGAGGAACTGGTTGGTCTATGCACAGAAACTAACTGAATTTGAGCTTAGGATGATATTTACCAATGGGAAGCAGACTTATCAGCAATGCAATACCAGGCATGTTTATTCTTTGATACTTATTTTAAAATAGACATTGCAGTCTATGGTACAATCGTAAAACATTGATATGGAAGTGAATACCATTCAATATAGCATAGGCGGCATTGATAGGCTCTTTCTGTATACTACATAATATCCTTTTTGGGGAAAAAATCTATTTTCTCCACAGTGATGGATGTATTTATTAGCTTTACTGGACGTCTTTTCTAAGACGTGGTGACACATTGGTTAGAATGCAGTACTGCAGGCTACTTCTGCTGATTGCCTCTGCCTTCTAGCAATTTACCTCCTTGCAGCAAACAGCAAAAAGCCTGTTTAAGCTTCAGCACAGACTGATTATTATTATTATTATTTATTAAATTTATATACCGCCCCATTCCGAGGACTCGGGGCGGTTCACATAAAAAATATA
>JANHFL010000414.1:68556-79890 GCA_032468155.1 Oxyrhabdium leporinum
TTCCTTCCTTCCTTCCTTCCTTCCTTCCTTCCTTCCTTCCTTCCTTCCTTCCTTCCTTCCTTCCTTCCTTCTCTTTAAAATACCTAAGATAGTTTTTCACAATTTGATATTCTCCAGAAAGTGTGAGAAAGTGTTGGGTTAAAATTAGGGAGACCCAGTTTCAAGTTCACCCTTGGTCATGGAAACTCATTGGCCAAATTTAGGCCAGTCAGTTTCCCCCAATCCCAGGACTGTTGAAGAAAGTGGAAGAGAAAATACTATGTATGCTGCCTGCAACTCCTTTAGCACAGGGCAGGTTATAAATCCAACAATTAAATGAAAGTATTGACCATGCTAACTAAGAATTCTGTTGACCCCATATCTGCACATATCCTCTTATTTAAAACTGACCATTTCACATTTTATTTTGTGTAGCTGAAGTGTCATAACCCAATAAACAACCATTGTTCTCTACCATTTCTCTCCCATCCATGTTTAAATAAAGGATTGAAGGAATTTATTTCCCAGTTACATTTAAAAATACAAATCTATAAGTATTCATAATTAAATGTTACTAATTCAAGAGCTTTATCTCAAAGTCAGTGGAAATCAATCGCAGTAAAACAAGAACTTCATATACAGTATATTTAGAAGTAAACAGAAAGTTTTCCTAAACTAGTTTTCTCCAAATGCATTAACTCATCAGGATCAACATCACTGGCTGGAAATGCAAGAAATCGCTCCTCAACTTTAGGTTAGGAATTAATGACAAAAATATGCTTTGAATTTTGCTAAAAAGAGAAGTGCTTATTATTAAAATGCTTTAGAGCTAAAGTGTCAAATTCATGTTTTTGTATTCAAAATCACACAGAAACAGCTAACCTATATTATTAAATATACCAATGCAACAGTTTTCCTGAAAAGGGCATTTTCAGATATAAGGTTAAAATCAGTATGCAAATCAGCCTTCAAACCAACTAAAACAGTTTTTAAGTCATGCACACAGATATACTTTTCTTTATTACATCCTATGCCAATTAACGTCACACTAGTATTGTATGAGAGCTGAAGTGCACTTTTTGATGACATGCAAAAATTGTACATAAGAAAACAATACCATCAAAATACAAAGGAAGGGTCTACATGGGAAGGAGGAAAGGATATTTTTTTGGTTCTCAGAAAGATAAGCAGTTAATACATTAGTGACATTTATTGGTGGCTTTAATTATTTTTCCACAAAGAAACAAGATTTGAGTAACACACTATGTGCATGTTCCTTTCAAAACTCCAAACAAACATAAATAGCTGGTATATTTTAATGAAGTAAAATGGGTGAAGTTCAGAAGTGATGTTTCTTTTTCCAGAAAGCTTTCTTAAGTTGCTATAGCAACTGAAGTTTGGAAAGTGATCTGAAAGTCAGAATGCCTTCATAAACAGAGCTGGTCTCACCATCATGGGCAGTTAATTGTGTTTTATATCTAAAGCAAAAGTAGAGTGAATGGGATAAAATGCCCAGTTCCCATTTCCTGCATCCCCGAACCTCGATTTTGTGTCTGTTACCAATTTGATATTACTAAAATAGTTCTGTATTTTCTGATGACAAATTCAAAATCAGGCTGAACTAGATGGCGAGTATAGATTCTATGGACATTCCTTCAGAATGAAATTTATTCAGTACCAATAAGATATTACAGAGTTTGGATTTTCTTCTTTTCCCTCATCCCCACTTCCCATCTAGTGATAGGGAGTGTGACATTTAACCTTGCATTACATCAAAGGGAAGTAGAATTAAGTATCTATATTTAAAAGCAAGAATTGAATGAATATGTCATAAAATGAGATATACATTATATCTTGAAGATTGCTAGGTTCCGTATAATTTAGTATTTTAGGAAAGTAGTGATAGTAAGAATTCTAAGAATTAATGTCCATACATTTTGCAGAAAAATTTGCAGAAAAATTTTACATATTACTTTGTCCATCTACATGCTTCTGCGGGTGCCCTGAAATTCGATTTATTAATTTTATACATTAAATTAGTGTCAACTTTTAGTGAACATTTTTTCTCCAAGATAATGTGTCTCCAATCTGTCCTTTAGGTCTTCCAGCAGTGCACTCATCACTGTTGTAATTGAGGCCATTCACTTTGCTGCTTGTCATTCTCTTCTCTTTCCTTCTACCTTTCCAAGCTTTGCCCTGAGAGGTAGTTTTGCATAAAAGTATTGCATAAATTATACTTTCCTGGGTGGGGCCTTGTACCTTCTAGACAGAAATGGCCAACTTTGTGTTATATTATCAATCACATTGTGATGTACCAGTAGATTCAAATTTACCTTCTGCCTATCCCTGTCCTAGCTACCTACTGTATCTGCAAAGAAAATGCTAGCAGATATGGCTGACTTTGTCACATACAGCTAACAATCTATTAAACAATGTTCTTAATTTTTTTCATAAAGAATACCACTTTATGAACTAGCATTATTGGTCACAATCTAGTAGTCATTCTCCCATGTCTAGCTCCCATAGTTGTAATCATGATTGTTTTTTTCAATGTCAATACATTCTCCTTCACAAATAAAATAATAAGACAGTGTTATTCTTTGAAATGTAGAGATTGGGAAATATTAGTGTTGAAAGTTGCTTTCCCTGTCAACACTTTCCCTGGCCACATTTCTTTTAACTCTAGCTTCTACTTTGTAGTACTTATAGAGGAGGATATTGCATTAAATCCACCTAAATATATAAATATTATGCTTATAGCATTAAAGGCACCTAGAGTTACCCCTGGCAAGATGAGCAGCATAAAAGTTTAATAAATTAAATCATAACAACAATTACTTCAGGGTGAAGTAGAATATGAGTTGATCAACAGGAGTTTAGTAACTGATTGTTAGCAGCAGCCTCTATCTTTACAAGAAGAGATTATTTTCTAAAACTTCTTACTGTATTCCCCACCACTTTCCAGGGCATCTGCAAGAAGGGTAAAAAAATGTCAAGATGGTTGGCACAACTGCACACTCGAAGCCTTTCTCTTTTTATGCATGTTACATATAAAGAAATAAGGTTTTAATGGCACAAAGCTGCCACCTATACTTTTTTTTTAACCCTTACACCGTCTGACAGTCCTGAGCACTTTCCTCTTAACAATTAAATTGAAAAAAGGAATGTTTTTTCAATGTGTCCTTTGGTCTCATTTAAGTCAAGAGAACACATCTTTTAATTTTTCCCTAACACCCACAGGATTGTGAAGTGGATGATAGATCACTTCTGAAGTGAGGTGGGAGTGAGCATATTGGGTTAAGGCCAAGGATAAATGTATTTAAATCTCATTGTGAACAATCAATTTCACTAGGTGACCTAGGATCAGTCATCATTACCCATAATAATTTATAATAGGTGGTGAAGAGTACCATTTGTACTACTCTAAGTTGCTAGGAAAATTGTTACAATAAAATGAAAATAATTGTTGGATCTAGCTCTAAATCCCTCCTCGCTTTTAAAACCAAGTAGCTGCAAAGTATTTTTCTGGGTTTTTACCCTAGGGAACTTATTTTAACACCAATTTTGCAACAGAAACTCTCCCCACACTCCCAATTTATATATTTCTTTTTCTCTTTTACTTCCTCTAGACCTTTTTCTTCTCTTTTTCACAGCAACCAGCACTACCAGATCCTGATTTAACAGTATACAATGTCTTCTTCCTGAGAAATCCTGAGAACTGTAGTGCTGGGCAAGACAGTAGAAACCCTGCAAAAATCTGAACTAAGTTACAAATCCTTGGTGTAGATGAATGAGAAGGAACAGCTTCCTCAGCTTTAATTGGGTTCAGTCTTTCACACCATCCAGTGAAAAGAAGGATTAAGTGAACAGATAGAAGTGACAGCAATTCTAACAAGAAGCAGCCATCTTTGGTACCCTCATTTTTCCTCTCTTTTTCCTGTTCTATTCTTCTCTTTCTTCTCACCCAATGAGAAAGGGACAAGAAATAGGCTACTAGTTCCTTCCCCCTCCACACATACTTGCATACACTAAATATAAATTTACTGTAGCGACCACTCCCATAGGCATACAGTACCACAAGCACCTTGGACTAAAACATGCATAACAATAATAAATCAAACCAAATTAGGGACCCACAAACACATTGACACCATGCCTGAGGCTAAAGCCAGATCTTGAGTGCTTTTTAGAACCCCAGGAGAGAAGGGCCATCTATATCTCTAAGGGGATGCTGTTCCGGAAGGCAGTAGCCATGACAGAGAAGTGGTCTCTATCTCTGGTCCCGTAAGATGACAGCCTTCAATAGAAGGGACCTGGAACATACACACAGATAGCCACACAAGAAATTCATAGACACAGAGAAGACAGAACCTTCTTGGTTTTGGCATCTACATGGTGGAATTCCTTTGAATTTTCAGAATTGAGAGCAAAAATACTTCCCATTGCTTTGCATTGAAAACTAAATATAAATTAATTGCAAAACCTGTTAGTTTCCTCCCTTATGCCCTTCTTTTATAATGCTTAATATTTAAAAAGTGTTCTGGAGAACTGGAAAGTTTGCATCCAAACTTTGATGGCATTGTAGTCAGTCCTAAAAGTCTATTGCCCAATATTGGATTTTTAATTGATTTTTTTCTCTCTCTCATGAACCAATGTAGCTATATCTGCCAAAGGAGAAAAAAAGTGTACTGCCTTCTTGTTATCTGCTGCTATTGAATGTTTTTCTGCAGTTAATATCCTTTTAATTGGCATATCATTTCATTTAAAATTATTCTTAGTTTATAATAATATACAATTGAGTTGAATTTATGTACTTTTGAACATTACACTTGGGTGGGAGATGCTCTGTATACTCTGTGCTATAGAAAAGTAGGGTCCATATGTTTTAATACTTAAAAATCGACTCCCTGATGTCTAGATGCCGTGTAATGAATATCCTTATAATTTTCCCATGCAAAATTAGTGTGTGAATGAGATTCCAAAACTTACCTTCTTTCTGTTTTTTAAAAAAATATACATAGCTTGAATGCCTAGTGTTTTTACTTAAAATTCTACACTCTTTCCTGTGATGTGCTTAACAATAACTTTCATAAATCTGGAAAATACTTCTGACCCAAATGGCAATAATAGGATCCTACAATTTATTTAGAAATATAAATACCCCAAACAGAATGCATAATTCAACCTTATAATCATGTGAAGTTGTATTACTATTCAGCGTACTTTTCTTAAATGTTAATTTTTTATTTAAAAAAAAGAACTGAATGAACCCCATAACTCACCCCTTGTACTTCAGCATCATCATGCCGCAGTTTTTGTAAATTAATGTTTCCTGGAATATGCACCACTAAAACTAAAAGGCACTTTTGGAGCTCCCAAAAGATTTGCTCATTCAATGCAACAATGGTCGCACATTAACTGAAGTGTGCTGCTACTAATAGCTATTCAAAGGAAGCAGCTGAAAGATGGATTCTGCAGTATAACTCCATTGCATGTTTATATTGTTCCGCATTTCCCATTTTCCTAATGGAGCAAAATCAGTAAATGTCAAAAGGGATCAATTTCACCTTTTCTAGTAACTAGTCTCTGGATTTGCAGTTTCAGACCCTTTAGTAAACTATTTTATATTTTGGTAATGTTGTAGCATACCTGTAGCCTTGTTGGGCCAAGCTGTTTCTTGGTTTATTTTTCTCCTTCATACTAAACTTTATTGATACAACAGAACCTTGAAAGTCTGAGTTTCCACTTCCTTCTTTTTTATACTCCAATACATTAGGGGGGAGTCAGTTTTAGTTTCTTTTCCATGCTATTTTTACTTCCCAGACTTAAAGCATGTTTTTGCAACTGCCATTCCTGCCTTCTTCGGTCATCCCTTTGGCAGAAGAGATGTCTCTGAACAATGATATGGAATAATCATCTATTGCAAAACTCCAAGAATTCTATCTAAAACTGAACATTATGATTCTGTCTTGTCAATTCTTTCTCTCCATCCGTAGGCCCAATCCAAAATCCTGGGTTGAGCTAATAAAGCTTTATATGATGTGGGTTCTCACAATAATAGAGGACCCCATGATAAGATTGTACCTAAGTGGCCTCTCTCTATCAACCAATTTCAGGAGATTCCTCAGTTTACCAAAGAGCTCTGGGAGATGAAGCAGAAGAGGAGACAGTGGTAGAGAATTGGTATTGGTAAAGAAAGAGCAGAAGTGAACTTGATTGACCATGGAGATCTTCTGTCTGAGCTTACACTGTGGCAATAAGAACAGCAAAACTTTCCTGTTTGCCCTTGTAACAGCAAAGCTTTCCTGTTTGCCCTTGTTGTAACAGTAGACAATGCCACCACTACAGTATTTACTGCAACTTACTTCCTTTTATGTGGTGAGGCACAAGAAAATTATTCTGAGAAGCACTGTGGAATAGGTATCCTGAAAAAATTGCTTAATTGAGCTCAAATTTGGAGTCTGCATGGAAGCGATCTGAGGAGGTGACAGTATCTTGCAAGGTTATATGAGATTTATTTCAGTTTCTTAATTCTGAGGAAGAGGTTAGGATGATTGATCAAATGAGCTTCCTTAGTAGTGAGCTTGGCCAACTTGGCTCTTTCAGGAAGCTCAGGAAGGGAAGGGTATTAAAGGTGGTCAATCTCTAGGAAGAGCAGAGTTGACTTGAAGGAGGTAATAGTGATCCAACTCTTAAAGGTGTTCTCCTTGTATGGGGCCATATTAAGAAAGGTGATGTGGCTTGTACCCTTCCCTTTTTAAGGAAGTGTTTCAGATTTGTAGGTACCCTTGGATATCATTGATCCTGGTATCCTTCTGGAATGTCTGCATGTTTGGAAGTTGAGGGCACTGTTCTACAGTGGTTTGCTCTTCCCTAGGCAGCCAGTTTCTGTTCACTTGTTTTAGTTTTGCATTCATACTAAATTTTATTCAACATATATACCCATTAATTTCTAATTTCTACTAGAATGAATTTTATTGTGATTTTTGTAAGACCTATTATTCACATTATAAATAGACCTTTGTAATAGTGAAATCTGTTTTATGAGGTACTTTAGGAACAACACAAATAATGGATTAGTCAGTAGCAACAAAGACCATTTAAAAGGCACTTTTGCTAATGAAGCTCAAAAAAAGGTCTATTTTACATGTCTAAAGAGTAATATTGCTAGAATGTAATCAAAACCTTTAAGGAATCCTACCAGATATTTTTACTAGCTAAAATATTATTGTCAAATTGAGACAATGATGAGCAGTTTCAAAATTATGTTTTGACAATCCTGGGAGAGAGAGAAATAGAGAAGGAGGGAAAGAAGAGAGCTCTCCACTGTTCTATTGTTTTGTGAGCTGCTGCAAATGTTTTTACCAATCAAGAAGTTCATATCTCAGATGCAAAATATGTTGATGATTATGATTTTGCTTATGAATATTATATTGTTATAATATTCTTAACGCTGCATAATTCATTTCTGTTTTTCAGCTAGATACATTTACAGCCCAGGGATAGACTCTGTAAGTTAATTCCAGCTAAAATAAGAGACCTGATAGTACCATACTAGTTTATTTTGATAGGAAGGAACAGCATTTCCCCTCCCCTCAGTGCAGGTGGTAGTGTCAATAGATTGAAAAACTGCATGGCATTTGGAAGTTGACTGGAGGTGGGTGGATCTGAAGCTTGACACAGGCCTGAGACCAATGTACCTTACTCTCCCTCTCCCTCTGTTTTTTACACATTCACTTACAAATTCACATACTCCCTTCTTACTCACACATATAGAAATTACAAGACTTCTCCCAAAAAGATTGTGTAGAAAGTGTCTCTCTTTTTAAGAGACAGTATCTATTCATAGGTAGCCAGAATAGATGTTTACAGATCATGAAAAGGGAGATTTATCCCTAAGTTGTTTTAACTTGTATTTGGTTACTGATGTTATTTCACTACCTAATTACTACATTTTAAGTGGCTTGATTCTCCTAAACTCCCAACATTATTTAAAATTTGAAAGTATTCAGTTACAATGCTACACACTGAAAGGTTTTATTTACCCCTCATTCATACATCAGTTTGTCCACTTGTAACCACTATAACTGCTCTGCCAATAGTCATGTATTTCAGTATGTTGTCGTGTGGCCCAAATGGAAGAACAAAAAATGTTGGGGCCTGGTTTGTGAAGTCCCTTTGCAAGGGTCCTGTGAGATGCCTTTGTGCCATTTTGCTGGTAGGGCCAGCCAGTCTTCTTTACTCGGTGCCAGTGAAATGCTGATTGAAGCTATGGACACTTCTTGTTTCCTTTTAAATGCTTCTGAGCATAATGGTGTCCACGGTCTAGAAACACTATGAAAAAATGAAAAAGGAAAGACAGCGAAAAAGAGAAAGAGATGTTAATGACATTATATCCACCCAATCCTAGCATTTAGCAGACCAAAGTTTGGGCCTAACAAGGCAGATTTCTACCTGACTATAAAGATTGATTCTAAGATAATATGATTTCTGTTTCCAAAATCAATTTATTAATATAAAGTTTACATCAGATTTGGAAAAAAAATGAAGTGAATGGTTTTGTGTTTGTTTACTTAACGCCCCCTAAATTCCAGAAAAACAAATGATGCTGCTAGAGATCTAAATTTATTCTTTCTTTCCTGTTCCATCTTTTTCAAAGGAGGCCACAAAGGCATATATGATTTTCCCCTATCTTCATATGAATCGTATTAGTTTAGACTAGGCTAAGAGAGAATAATAAGCTCCACAATAATAGAACAAATTTCCCAAAAAGATAATGGGCACCCTTTCAAGTGGAAGTTTTGATTCCTGCACTGAACTGGAGACTGATAGCCTAAATTGCCCCTTTCAAATCAATGTTTGTTTGACATCTAATCATCTTCATAGCTGGATGGAGATTTAAGCTGGGCCTTTTCTGATTCTCATCTGACACTCCAACCTCTACAAAATAGAAAATTTCCTCATTCTTGGTATCAATTTATTCAGACATAAACTAGAAGATTATGCAATTATCTTTAATCTTTGTATATTAAGGACTAGCTAAGACACAACATGCTAGAAATGCAGCAAGTCAGATACAACTTTAATGGGTGACAAAGACAGTGAAGCAATACATCAAGTGATTTACAGTAAAGGAATCTTGCAGCCATAACTAATATCCTTGTCAGATCTGTGGGAATGTGAATAAGATATCCAAACATGCTACATACATACACAGTGCTACCATTTCTTCTTTTCTGTCTTCTTTTCTAAGATGGAAAATCTTGAAAGCTATGTAGA
Source organism: Oxyrhabdium leporinum (assembly GCA_032468155.1). NCBI lineage: Eukaryota > Metazoa > Chordata > Lepidosauria > Squamata > Cyclocoridae > Oxyrhabdium > Oxyrhabdium leporinum. Next base: position 77,815 of record JANHFL010000414.1, read on the forward strand.
GGAGTGGCTCCAACCCCTTCATTGCTTGGCTTTCCATTTCACAGCTGACTTTGCCATCATTTGCCACCCTAAGGCAATAGAACCTTGCTAGATAAATATATATACATCTGTGGTACAGAACAAGTAGGTGAAGTATCTTTGTTTTAATTGAGTTGATTCCTGATAGGGTTTTCACCCTACCTTGATAGAAGTTCTCATTCAGAGAAAATAAAATACAGCATGCCAAGTAATGACCATAATGCTCCTTAATGAGGAATAGCAGTTATTCAGATGTAAATATTCACAAACCTTGTTCACAGTTCAAGAAAGAGGTAATAATGTGTGGCCTACAAATCTCAAAATCTCCTTGGCCTTTGTGCTAAAGAAAATGTAATGGGCAACCCTATCTATTGGAAAAGTTTGCTCATCATATCTTTCTTTGGGATTTAATTAAAATGTGGGAAGCCAAGCAGGCCAAAGGCCAAAGTGTGGATTAATTAGAAGGAAAGGCATGAATTCATATACAGTGATACCTTGATACTCAACTGCTTTGAAACTAATCATTTTGACAAAAAAAAATTGTCCTGGTACTTGTCATTCATTTGGTACTCAACGTGCAAGCTAGAACTTGTCAGTGTCAGTTGACTCGTGACTCACTACCCTTTCCAGCCAAAACAAAGTATGATGCATTAGTGCGCGGTAGCTCTTACCCTCTGCACATCCCTTGCAATCTTATCAAGAGCCGTGGTGGCGCAGGGGTTAGAATGCAGTACTGCAGGCTACTTCTGCTGACTGCCTGCTGACTGCAATTTGACAGTTCTCACCAGGCTCAAGGTAGACTCAGTCTTCCATCCTTCCGAGGTCAGTAAAATGAGGATCCAGATTGTTGGGGGGCAATATGCTGACTCTGTTAGAGGGGTTATAAAGCACTGTGAAGCAGTATATAAGTCAAAATGCTATTGCTATTGCTAGCTTCTGTGGTTATTTTGTGTATTTTTGCACTTTTTTCTCTCATCACTACAGATAAAATGAAGTTTAATTTCATTTAATCCAAGTATTTTATTAATTTTTAGGTTTATTTCTCATGTAAAATAATGATACAGAACCCTATCTTTTTACATAAAATGTGCATTGTCTTTGGTTTGTGCATGCATTACATTTATTTACATTATTCCTTATGGGAAAAATTTGGGACCCATCACTTTTTGTAATCATTGCACCTCCTGGAACCAATTAACGATGGGTACAAAGGTACCCCTGTATATCTTTTGGGCCCATCATATTTAAATAAAGGATAGTGCAATTTAATATATGTATGAAAATTCACTAAAATGGTCTTCTTTGAATTAATTTCTGGAGGAAATTCCCTTTCATACAACTCAATAAAAACAGGGCAAGAAAATTTATCTGACTGGCATGAATTTACCTTGCAAAGCCATAATTTGATTTTTACAGGCTGGTATAATAGTAATAAGAAGACTTATTCTTTCCTTCCTTGCTACTTTGCAGATGTCCTTTAAATCAATTTAATCTTCTACAACATGGCCCCTCTAGATCTGTTGGATGCTAATTCATAGTTCCCACTTAACATGGCCAACAGGAATTAATCATAGCATTTCAGAATTCTGAAAATTGGATAAATTACAAATGTTTAATATGGAATATAAATGGAGCAAATGCTCCTCAAAAAGAAAAAAGAATCATTATTGAAAAAAACTGAAGCAAGTTATAATTTGTTTGCAAGAAGCTCCAATAAGAAAAGTGGAAGTGAAGGAAGTGAAGTATTTGATTTTGGAGGCTAAAGTTATGTTAGATTTAGTATTTATATGGCAGAATAGCCCAAAGCACACATTCTGGTAGAGGGAAGTTCCCTGAGGATGGGTTCCAGCACAAGTCCCAAAGTTTGGAAGACTAAACTGCTGGTCCCGGTAACTGACCCAGATTTTATCCTGCAACATTATCCTGGGATATATACATTTACCTCCCTTAGTGAGGCTCCCGGATTTGAAGACCTTTTGCTGGGAGCTGAAGACCCTACTCTTCCGACAAGCCTTTCCTGACTGAGGGGTTTTTAAAGCTTTTAAAGCAATTTATTTT
>JANHFL010000414.1:90578-101499 GCA_032468155.1 Oxyrhabdium leporinum
CTTTGGAAGAGCTTTATAGCTCCTGCTGCCTTAAGAAAGTTCAAAACATTCTTAAAGATCCATCTCATCCTGGGCACTCTTTTTTGAACTACTAACATCTGGCAGACGGTACAGGATAATAAAAACAAGGACAAATAGGCTGAAAAACTATTTCTATCCCAGAGCAGTAACTATATTGAATTCTACTGTACGGTGCAATATTAACGCAATATCAGGGGGTTTCAATTCAATTGTATAGAATATGAATGATGTGTGTTTGTGTTATATTTTTATAGTCATAATATACACTGAAGATGGCATTTAATTTCATTGTACGAGGTGCAATGACAATAACGTAAACTAAACTAAACCTTTAGGAAGCAATTCAATTTTCTCACCCTTAAAGTAAACATATAAAATTCCTTAAAATCTGAGGGTGCTTTTGCTTTTTGGTGGAATCTGAAGGACTCTTTTCTGAAGATGCAGTTGGTCTTGGGGAATGTAACTTTCATTAGCATTACTGGAAGATTTCCTATCAAGAAAAACAGTTTTTTTAACATATGAATACTATTTAACAGCATATATAACTTGGCCTTGAATTGCAAAACTGGAGAGCAGAGGAGAATCGGCCACCTTAAATGTTTCATCAGCATCTCATGGTCAAGCAGAAATGCTGGACTCTTAGAAGCGGTTCTCATTATTTTCTTATCAGATAATGAAATATTTTGGAGATAGCCATTAGATCATAACAGACTTCTAATCAATCTGTCCAGGCTTTCTTTGACCACAGTTTTTAGGGATGAAAAGAATCGTAGTCCAGCAGCAGGCTGAGGATGGAGTTGGTTGATTATTTATTCTGAATATTGCTTCCCCATTCAAAGCATTTCAGTGCATAAAATTTACTCTTTTATTAAGTAAGAACATGAGATCTAGCCTTGCTCTCTGGGTTGCAGAGAAAAAAGTATTCATTGTCTTTTCAGATGATATTTTAAATGTACTGTGGCTTCAATCTTCATTTCCCCACAATCAATAAACCCTGTTTTTGCTCTTGTTTTCCATGACCTTGATTATTTCAATTCCTTTCCAATTTTAATTATTTTTAATTCTTTTTATTATTTCAATTCCAATCTGATTTTTCAATTCCTTTCTGGTTTTTGCTTTTTTGAAATAAAGATCCCTACCCTGTACGTAGTTCACCCAATTAGCATACAATAAAATAGAATTATTATTTCCTATGACTTGGAAATTATTTTCCATTAATGCAGTTTAAAAGTCCATTAGCCTTTTCTGCAATGGCACCAGACTCATAACTCCTGTTCAGTTTGAGATTAATTACAATTTTGAAATCCTTTTCATATGTGTTGTGCCAAGCAGATATGTCCCCGGCCTCTTCCACCACCAAATGCTAGACCTGTATTTTGGTTTTTAACAATAAGCTTACCCAATATCAATTGTTAATCTATGTCAACATAACTTCTATTTGAAATTTCCTGAGGACTACCACACACAGTGTGTATAAAATGGATAGATCCCTCATCAGATTATTAGGAATTGGTGATAAAGCAGCAACAATATTTGTCAGACCATCATTTTTTAATAGGCTGGGTTTGATTTTGTTCCTATCTGTCATGTTTCTTTTATCTACTTGCTTAATTTAGCCATTGATTTCTCCTGGGTTTTCTTGAGCTATTTCTGGACACAGTTTTCTACTTCTGAACATAATTCCTCTCTAGACTGATCTAGTATGTTCTGCAAACCTTATTTAGCATCTCCGGGATACATTTAGAAAATATGGAGGAATAATTGGAACTAAAGAAAGCCTGGAGGGGGGACAGCAGGTAGGGCGGAGAGTTGAGGCTCTCAGAGTTGTAAAATAGATAATTGTTATAGCGCTAGTCTAATTTCCAAGAGGTGGTAGTGTGTTTGGTTGTTATGGAGATATTGTGTTTACTTTGCTGTTATTGTAGAAAGAGCATGAAACAGAACAGTGTTTATAAATTGAGAAATGGATGCTGGGTGAAGTTCTACAGATGGGAAATGAAGGCAAGCAGCATATTTACTGTTAAGATCCATCTGTTATCTGGGGGCAGTTGTAATTTAATAACTGGAGGAGTTTATACAATTTCAAGCCAATATTTTCTTCCCCTAAAATCCTATCCTAGCATGCAATCTTCTACTGCTTGATCAGATGAATATTTTGCCCACAAATAATATGTAAATCTGTGAATTTTAACAAATATTTAGATTCCTGATTGTCCTCTTTCTCTTAGATTTAAATAGTTTTAACGATCTGATCCATAAACTTTTATATTTAAGAGGGTTAGGGAAAACCTGTATAATTACTATATAATATAAAGGAAGCAGCAATTTTGAACATGAAAACTTGCAGTAACTAATTTTGTATCTTTGGTAATTTTCCTGTAAAATATACACAGTTCTCACTACCTAAGACCAGAGTAGGCAACGTGTCTTTCTTCTGCCAAAAAGAAAGACAAATTAATAATGATTTGAATAAGAAACTTTGGCTGGATGGCAAGTATATAGAGAATCCTTGAAACTCCTCAATTGTCCTCAAATAATTTATCTTTCATAAATAAATTCTAGCAAAAAAACCTGCACCCAAAAAAACCTTCAGGTGTTTCTGTGAGAAGACAAGGAAGGAAAATACATCTTCTCTTTTTAACCATGGCCGTAAGATAAATGTAAAAGCATCAGTCAGGATATTCAGTTCTGATTGCTGTTGGTAAACACACATCCACTTTTCTACAATTAACATAAAATGTTATCTTAGATTAAATTTGACCATTGAGCTATCAGGATAGCTTTTCTGGCAACAATTTCCCAATATTTCTGATTGAAGTTATCAGTATTACTTAATTTAGTCTGGGGAACTAAATCTTAGAAAGAAGTTTGAAAGATAAGGGCCTTCAAATACAAATCAAAATATCGGGAACAGTCCTTTGTCTAAAGAAGGAAAGACAAAATATGTTTCAAGCACAATTCATGCAAAATGTGTCAGGAACAAAGCTTGATTGTAGCAGAAGATGAGGGACAAGTCACGAATCACCTTTTTAAAGTGAAACACATGACCTAGAAAGCTTTAAACAAAACTTCAAACAATTCTGTTTCCAACTGTCAAGACTGAAAATAGATTGTGTGGAAGCAAAGGTAAATGAGAGATTTTAGCATTTCATTTTCATTTTATGATATTTATTAAAGGTGTTTTGGGGTTGTTTAAAGCAGCAGGATCTAAACAGCTTACAAAAGCTACAATATATAATAATAGCGTCAACAAAAAACTAATCAATATCAACAATGTATATAATCAACAATCCAACATTCAATTATTATAATAACAAGAACAATCAACTGTTCGTTTTAGTTTGCAATAAAGAATTTTATCCTGTCAGAAACTTCAACCAAGTCTGAGTCCAGCAGATAAATTAAGCCTTGTAGAGTCAGGTTTATGGCTGAGACCTTAGTCTACAACTCACCCTAACTGGAGGACAGTACAATAGCAAAGCTGGAGTCATTATTGAATCATTGATCTCACTGACATTTGATTAACATAATTAAAATGTGACAGTTATAAAACAGGTAGACTACTTAAATCCTTACAATTAATTTATAACAATGATATAACTATTCTTGCAATCTGAACATTTTATATCTTCCAATTTGAGGCTGATTCCTTAGAGGCTTCTTACTTGTCTCCCTTAATTAAACTTCTTGAGTGGGTGGATGTTCTGTCATTGATTAAAAAGCACACAAAGAAATGTAAAGTGCAGCTGGAAAATGAATTGGATATATTACTATTCTAGTCTAATTGTTACGATACTTTATTGGCCATTAAACTATCTCAGCATAAGTAGTAACATGACAGCCAATGCAAAATTATTCCAGCCAATTTATGGAACCAAGCACATATTGCACTGGAAGGACTTTATGTTGAGTAACAATGACTGGAGATGCAGCAGAGATGATGGATATGTTCCAATAAACAGAGGGAAACATTCCATTTAGATTATATCAATAGCAGAGAAGGGATGGAAAGCAGCAGGAAGCTCTAGGAAGGCAGTTGTGTATGAATGAAATTTGTCCTGTATCCTCTAAACTAGGCAGTTATCTTAGGTACAGTGTCCAGTGTTAATTGAAGTACAGTTCAGTTGCCAACTGATTAGGTAAGTGGATTTACAGGGTGAAGGGACTGCCTTTTTGCCTATAGTAAAGAAAAGTCTTGGATTGCTCCTAAAGGCAATTTAACAGTTGTAGCCTAAAGATTGTGAAGATTCAGTGGAGCCAGATTAGAAGATCAGTTAGAAGATTTGGTCTGAAGTCAAGCTGGCCAGAATTAGATAGATTTTGAATTAGATAGATTTTCCAAATAAATTGAATCATTAAATGATATTGGAAACATTCAAATCACTTCATTTGTATAATTAATTCAATTCAACCTGATTCATTACTTAAATCATAGGATCAGGATTACAGATCTCATAATTCCTCAGCAAAAGTCCGAGTTTGGAACATTTAAACAACTGTATCATTCCTTAAGAATAAAACAAATACTTTGCTTCATACTAGAATCTGGCTTAAATTTCAGATGGTATAAACTGCTTGGCACTAAGTTAAATTTATCTTCTTTATCTTTTCCAAAAATATATGAAAAAACAAATTAGTTCTGACAGCTTGTGCTCCATAGTGGAAATATTTTCCATAAAGTAGAATTGGGAAAGTCAGAGCAGAATCCAACAGAAAAGATTTTGCTATTTCTTACCAAAAGGTATTACAGTATTACCCGTACAAACCTGGAAAGATGCAGCCTACATAAAATTCAGTTGTTGGACTATTTATTAAAGCTATCATATTTGGATAACCAAAATAGACACTGAACAGCTCTTGATTGCGACTTAGAATTCTGGAGTTTAGTATCTCAAATAAAACAGGCCAATCTAACACCAATCCAGTACTTATGAAAACAGGTGTCACCAAACAAATATTACATAAATACTGCCTTCAGAGATAGTGACAGTTTTTAATTTACAAAAGAGACATACTAAAGTATAATCAATTAAGGACATAGCACAACTTTCCCTGACTCATCATCAAAGGGCTCTGGATCTCTGCTCCCTTCTGTCTTAGGCTCTAGTCCTGTTCCTTCGTTCTGCTTTGTCCAGCTACCTGGTGGAACATACAACTTTGTTGAGAGAAAACAGAATCAAAACTGGAACTGAGGAAAAGCTATTTAACAAGGAAGAAATTTAGAACTGAGAAATGAACAGAGTTCCCCAGTTATCATCCCTCTCCAGTTTCTCCCCAAAAAGCTTTCTATCCAAATGGTTCCAAAAGCCTGCAGGTGTGCATTTGAGACAGTGCTGACTCCTGATGACTTGCCTTGACTAGTCCCTGCAGTTTTCTTAGCAACACTTTTCTAAAGCAGTTTGCCATTGCCTCCTTCCTAGGATTGAGAGAGAGGGACTGGCTCAAGGTCACCCCAGCTGGCTTTGTTTCTAAGGCAGAACTAGAACCTGTGATCTCCCAGCTTCTTGGCTGATGCCTTAACCACTACACCCACCATTCCAAAAGCATGCATGCAAACTGTTATTGTAAAGTTAATCAATATGACAGTCATGACCATTTTCTAGGTTCCACTGAGCACTCCAATGATCTTTTCCCCGTTGGACCTATCTGCAACACAAACATGCCTGGGCAATGTATTTTTTTCTGCTGTGCCCCCTTGGCACTGCCTTCATCTCATATCCAACAAATGCCTAAGATAATCTTAAATTACCCTTAGCTGTACAGATTTAAAGCAATATCATCAGCCCATTACATGTAAAATCTGTTAGATTTTATGTCTCATTATCTTGGACAGAAGTCAAGTGACTGGGAACTGGGCAGTTGAGACCAGAAAAAAGTAACACTGGGGAGAGCAAATTTCACACTGGTACAGCTTTCTCTAGATTCAAGGATACAGGGATACTACTTCAACTCCAAAGTAGGGAAAAGCTCTAAGTCTCCACATTTTGTTTTGATTTTTGTTTCCTGGTGACTCTGTAAAGTTAATCTACTGTGCCTTCATTCTAACAACTGGCCCACCAACAGGTCTGCTTTCCCATGCTTAAAAACTGCTTGTGTTGCCACACAGCATGTTTGTTATTTCTAAAACAAGTCAATGAGTTGTGTCTAATTCTATGGCGGTCAGACTGATTTTCCTTCAGAATCCCCATGGCTAAGTTAAAATGCAGAAGTTTCTGACCTTACCGTAGACTGATGAAGAAGAAAAAACCCAATTTCATACTATTTAAAAAAGCAAAACTCGCAATAAAATAAAAAAGGAATAAAGGCTAGGCTTGTTTGAGTATTTCTGATGGTGAGGTAGTAGTTCCATTTACAAAAAACAAAGTTTGATTCACTTTACTTGTTATTGGCTAGTTATTTGCACAACAAGCATATTTATTCCACTTCTTGAGTATTAGCATTTTAATTTGTGCTGTTTAATTTGCAATGCAATTAAGGTTCTAAGAATTATTTTTTTCCAGCTTGCTACCTGGCTTAGAGAAAGTTGCCTTACATCGAATCAAAAGTTGTAAAGTGTTTAATTGGTTTTTCTGATGGTTTTCGTTTTAGTTCTTTATACTATAATTGGGCTTTTTAGTTTTTAATTGTGTGAGCATCCAGTCATTCATGTGAGATGAGTGGTTATATAAAATAAATATATAAATACTACGCAATCTATTTCACTATTTTTCACACAGTGTAACAATGTCTCCCCCAGGGCTGTATCCTTATCTTTTTCAGGGACAAGGACTAAACCCAGCACTTTCTACATGCAAAGCATATGTTCTCTCACTGAGCCATATAGTTACATAACATTCTCAAATTTCTCTAGGGAAGTGGAGTTCCCAGTGAATTGGCTAAATTCCATGGTTTAACATTGTAGATTCATGGAAGCAAACATAGTGAAGTAGATTCTCATCCCATATATTTCCTTTAATGATATACAATATGATGATAACAGTTATCATAGAATCAGGATTTACAGATGTGACTCCATGCTTGCAGTGAAGTACTGGTGTGAACTTTGACTTTGAAAACCAATAACTACTAAAGGCTTATTATGTGGTACCTGTACTATGACATGCAGGCTTTTGAAATTTCAAATCACACTGTAAGCATAGATCGTTGTCATCTTTGTGCTGTGTGGAGGGCAAAGGGAATGGTCTTGAAGGACAGGAGGAAGCGTCCAAGGCAGCAGTCAGATAATAGGGTTTCCTAGTCTGGCCTAACCTGAAGGACAGACACACCACCACAAAAGTGTGACTCTGTAATGATTTGAGATGGAAAATTGTGCTTGCCTTGCAATATTGTCAGAGACTTACACAGTATCATTCCTCCTTCCAGCTGAAGCTATCAAGCAGTAAACTCTCTCTGGGTTGCAGTTCTTAGAATCCGTTCTTGAGTTCATCATGGAATATAAAGCTGCTTTGGAAGACTTGCTCTATGATTTACTAGTGAAATATTCAAGAACATAACTGACAATGCCCTATATTTTTTTAATGTTCTTCAGTTGTTTAGGCACCACAGAAAATAACTCTACTGATGTAGAGTTGAAGCAAGGGTATAATTTTTCTTCCCACAGAGCTCTAAATCTCTACAGCTGTGGACTGCCTGGTAGTGTATTATCAAAGCTTTGCTTCTTCAGTACAGGCTTAGCTGCACATTTTGATTCATCCACTACCAGTGTATTATTAAAGACTTCCCGTTCCTCTCCACAATAGCCACACAAGCACAAACCACCCCTTGCATTAAGCATTTGGATTTCACTATTTAAAAAGCATCGCAATGTTGCTAAACATAAATCTAACTGTAAGAAATGGTGCAGAGTCATATCTGTTAAAATTCTGAATAAAGGATTATCCTCCACTATAAATGTTACATCTTCAAATGCAGCTCAAGCAATACCTCTGAGAGATCCAATGGATCAGAGTCATAATTCTGGCTTGTTACATATCTGAAGATCTCAAAAGTGACACTTCCTACATTTTATTTTAAATCTGGAAAATCCCCAAGGCCTTCCAAATTGTAAAACTTTTCCCAAAAGTTTCTGATTGTGTTTGATCCTTAAACAAATTCCTGTTGACTAATACTTATAATTACAATACAGGTAGTCCTCGGCTTACAACAGTTCACTTAATGACTGTTCAAAATTACCAAGCACTGAAAAAAGTGACTTATGACCATTTTTCACACTGATGACCGTTGCAGCATCCCCATGGTCACGCAATCAAAATTCAGATGTTTGACTCACATTTATGATGGTTACAGGCAATTGGTTCACATTTATGATGGTTGCAGTGTCCTGAGGCCATGTGATCACCTTTTGCGACCTTCTGACAAGCAAAGTCAATGGAGAAACCAGATTCACGTAACAACTGTGTTACTAATTCAACATCTGCAGTGATTCACATAATAAATTTCTTACGTAGCAACAGAAATGTTGGGCTCAATTGTGGTCGTAAGTTGAGGACTATCTGTATACACCAGAATTTATGAGGATGCAAATTACATTCTCTCAGAATTCCAAATATATTCACTGTCCCCATAAAACTTGCTTTTCTTGACTTAATAAGATTCATGGGCTACTTTAATGAATGTATAATCCTCTCAAATCAATTGCAATAATTTATGTCACTGAGGGCCTTAGTTACGCTATAGTTTTGGAATACCATTAAATAGCAGCAAATCACTTCTCTGTGATAAAGGAAATAAAACAAAATAATGAACTTTTCAGTCTCAACGATCACATTATCTTAGCTTACCTCTGTTTATTCAGCTTCATTATCTCCTTTTTTTTGCAGGTTTTGGGATGTCCACACCAGCAACAGTAGCGGGTAAAGCCTTCCTTATCATTTATGGTCTCTTTGGATGTGCTGGAACCATCTTGTTCTTCAACCTTTTTCTAGAACGTATTATCTCGCTTTTGGCTTTGGTCATGAAGGCTTGCCGTGAGAGACAGCTGAGAAGAAGCGGCCTTCTACCTCCTACCTGCCGAAGGGGCTCTGCCATGTCTGATGTGGACAGCCTGGTTGGGTGGAAGCCATCCGTCTATCATGTGATGCTAATTTTGGGAATCTTCGCCATTACTCTAGCTTGCTGTGCCTCTGCCATGTACACAGCTGTGGAAGGATGGAATTACATTGACTCCTTGTACTATTGTTTTGTCACCTTCAGCACCATTGGATTTGGTGATCTGGTGAGCAGTCAGAATGCTATCTACCAAAATCAGGGATTATACAGATTTGGGAATTTCACGTTTATATTAATGGGGGTATGCTGCATATATTCTCTTTTTAATGTCATATCGATTGTAATCAAGCAGGTTTTAAACTGGATGCTAAGAAAGTTCCGATGCAGATGTTGCCCAGATTGCAATAAGCCAACTACCCGCCTTGGGCGGCGCAATGCCATCACACCCGGATCCCGCTTCCGCCGGCACAATTTCTCTATGGAAACAGATGGACAATATGATAGTGACACGGAAGGGAGAAGGCTTTCAGGTGAGATGATCTCCATGAGGGATCTCACAGCTTCTAACAAAGTCTCCCTGGCGCTTCTGCAGAAGCAGTTATCAGAGACGGCCAATGGCTATCCCAGGAATGTCTGCATCAGCACTAGGCAAAATGATTTTTCAGGTGGAGTTGGGGCTTTAGCAATCATGAACAACAGACTGGCAGAGACGAGTGATTCTAGGTAGAAATTTTGAAATTATCTTCTATAACGTGAAGACTTTTTCTTATTCTTTATTTAATAAAATGATATTTTAAAAATTTATTAAATCCATCTCAAGGGCAAGTTTCTGGAAGGCTTTATGTTTTGCTTGTTTTTTAAAGAGGACTTTATGGGATGTAGTAGTATTTATTCCCTTAAGTTTTTGTAATACTTTAACCAGTAGCGTCATGGATCATCAATTATCATTGGCCAACGTAGCAGGTCTCTCTAGCACATACCACTGATGTTACAGAGCACTCAAGAAGCAAAGAGAAATCCCCAAGTCATAGCCATCCCAGTGGTGCTGAAGGTAGGAGAGGCCTCAAATAGCAACATGTAAGTACAGGTAATCCCCAATTTACAACAGTTCATTTAGTGACCGTTCAAAGTTACAACAGCACTGAAAAAAAGTGACTTATGGTCTTTTTTCTTACTTACAACTATTGTAGCATCCCTGAAGACATGTCATCAAAATTTGGACACTTGGCAACTGGTTCATATCTATGACCATTGCTATGTCCTAAGGCCATGTGATCACATTTTGCAACCTTTTGAAAAGAAAAGTCAATGGGGAAGTCAGATTCACTTAACAACTGTGTCACTAACTTAAAGGATTACTTAACAACTGGAACAAGAAAGGTCGTAAAATGGGGCAAAATTCATTTAACCCATGTCTCACTTAACAGAAATTTTGAGCTCAGTTGCGGTTGTAAGTCAAGGACTACCTGTATGCAGTTTTTAACCAGCCACCTCTCACTCTGTGAGCACAGACTACTGCGGAAGGTGGCTAGTCAGCCAGCAAGTGGTAGAGATACAGATGTTCCCTTGCCTACCCTTTGAGGCATTCTCCAACTCAGGGTTGCCTACTGGCAAGGTAAAATAATGTCAAGATGGTATCTATGGGGGTGCAGTCAAAGCTCCTCCTGTCTTTCTGTGAATTATAACAAGCAGAGATTCAATCACACTGTTGTGGCTGCCATCTTGACTTTTTGACCATACCCTACCTACATCTCTGCTGCTACTTCACTCTTATTTCCATTGGTGAGATTCAACATTTTTACTACCAGTTCTGTGGGCATGGCTTGGTGGTCGTAGCTTATTGGTCATGTGACTGGGTGGGCATGGCCACCCTGCACCCCATTTCGGGCCTAGTGGGTCTACCCAAAGCCTC
>JANHFL010000414.1:123114-140372 GCA_032468155.1 Oxyrhabdium leporinum
GCTATTCCACCTTTTATAATGTTCTTTTCAAGGATGCCCCATTATATTGTTGTAAGGAAACAGAAGGAAAAATGGTCAATCTGTCAATCTTTGGACTGAAGTCAACTAATACTTATATGTTTGGATAGTATTATGTATTTAAATAATTTACATTGTAGCCCATTTCACTACTGCAATTCTGGACAGCTAGCCATAAATTAGAACCAGAAGACAACTAAACAATTCAAATCAATTAACAAAGAAATTACAACAATTAATCAATATATCATGTACTAGAACTCCAAATGAATCATTCCATCTTGCAATTACTAAGAAAAACAAACAAACCAATGAACCAGTAAGGCTCACTTAACCCTACTGAGCTAAATGCTGAGAGAATAGGCAGCTTTTTAGCGCCTTACAAAAAGCCATCAACTTTCTCCTTATTACCCTTGAAAACCATTGAAAATATGAAGGATAGAACCATATAATTATGGAGTTGGAGGTGACTATCTGGATCATTTACTCCAGGGATGTCAAACTCCTGGCCTGCGGGATGGATGTGTCATGCTCTGGTCATACCCACGTCCGGTTTAGCAAAGGGGGAAAAAATTCCAATATGTCATGTGACGCCACCATGATGATGTGGGTTTGACAGCCCTGATCTACTCCAACCTCTGTATTGTGCTGGAAAATATTCCTGGTTTCTATGACGAAGAAAAATCATTCTGGCCACCCTTCCCACAGTGTCCTTTTATGTATCTGAATACAGGTAGCCCTCAACTTACGACCACAATTGAGCCCAAAATTTATGTTGTTAAGTGTGAAATTAGTTAAGTGAGTCTTGCCCCATTTTACGATTTTTCTTGCCACATTTGCTAAGTGAATCACTGCAGTTGTTAAATTAGTAACACAGTCGTTAAGTGAATCTAATTTCCCAATTGACTTTGCTCGCCAGAAGATTGCAGAAGGTGATCACATGATCCCCAGGACAGTGCAACAGCTATACATGTGAATCAGTGGTCAAGCATCCAAATGTAAATCATGTGACCATGGGGATGCTGCAATGGTCATTAGTGTGAAAAATGGTAATAATTAACTTTTTTCAGTGCCATTGTAACTTCACATGGTCACTAAATGAACTAATTGTAAGTCAGGGACTACCTGTATTGATTCCCTCTGTCTGTTTTCCTGACTGAACTTTCCAGGTTCCTTCCACTCATTTTCACAGAAGATCATACACGTTTATCGGTCTCCTGTTTTAACATTATCCTTCAGGAAACAATGCTGACTCATGTTTAACTTGTTATCTATGGTCATACTCAATCCCTCAATTGATATAGTACTTCCAAGCCATGTGAAACAGCTGATAGAAATGCCAATGCAGTTCCGGACCACATCAAAATAATCATTGTTAGAAAGACATAAGAAGTCCTTGTTCCACTTCACTCTGCAGTACTGAGACTACACTTGGAGTATGTCAACCTTGGCAGCCATATTTGTAGAAGGTCTCTGTGGCTGCCACATTTAGTGCCTGGGAAATTGGGAGGGAGGATATTCACATGTAGCAGGGGAGTATAGACACAACAACATTCTTCCCCAGAGAGTCAAGGACATGTCAACTTGTACCTGGAAGAGGAGTGCCAGAAGGGAGGCATCGGCTTGATATGGAAGTGGATTGGGCCATGTGATTATTTGGGATGGTCGGGAGGTGGATCTTTGTTTTTCTCTCCAGATGTACCAGCATGGTTTCTCTAATAAATTCTTACTTGGATCTAATCGGGTCTGAGTGCTGAATGGATGAGCGGAACTTTGATGGAACCCTGACAGTTACCTGAATCTCCATATACTTTCCAGCAGCTCCCCGACACTGGGGCTGTCCGGGGTCCTGAGCCGTGACCGTCAACCTGGTCACGGGTGGTGGGAAGACTCAGAGAAGATGGAGGAGAAGTTGCTGCTGGAGGAGGAGCCAGAGATCCCTACCGAGGCGCCTCTTGAGGAGGACCCTAACCCTCTCTTGGAGGAATTGAACCAAGAGATGGTGGCAGCCAAAGTGGAGCATCTGCAGGGAGCCTGGAATAAGGCTTAGGTCATCGAACCGGGGCTCCGGGAAGCCTGGAGACTGGAAGGAGATGACATGAGTGCGGAGCCTACAGTCCAGCTTGGAGTGAAGTCAGAATCCTGGGGTCCGACAACCCTGGGGAATGAAACCTACTACCGCCATCATGGAGCCAGTCCTTGATGGGATTGCCAGAGAGAGATTCGAAAGCCTGGAGGTGGAAAGACATGTCCTGTGGACTTCGGTGACCCAGAGGAAGAGAATATTGAACCAACCGAAGTTCTCCTTCCCAGAAGTGGCAGAGGAGAGAGGAGAAACCCCGGTGATGGGGCAAAAGGCTGAAAGTGGTTGACGCACCTCAGAGGGTCGTCACGCCCCCCCCCAACAGCCAAGGTACATGTTGCCTCTGGTGGAAGCCATCCCACTGGGGTGGGCCTATTATCCTGACCAGAGGTGGGTGCAGTGCCAATGGGCACCACCCCCAGGTTCTCGCAGCCCCAGCTCGCCCACAACGGGCAACTTCATTGCCTCCCAGGGCACAGCCGGTAGTCCCGAGGTCTGCCCTAGCAAACCAGCTGGGTCAGCCAGCGGTGGAGAAGCCGCCTCGATTTAGAGCCACTTTTGATGGCAACCCTGGAAAATTGGCCTATTTTCTGCACCGAGTGTTGGCTTACATCGACCAATGTGGCCAGATGTACCAGACAGATCACAACTTGGTGACCGCGGTTATGGAGGGGATGAAGGGGACGCTTCAGATTGGGTAGCCCAGCTACATAATGAGGGAGTGGCAGAGCTCAATGATATTGACGAGTTCATTCAAGTACTGAGGGCCAGGTTTGATGACCCCGATCGGAAGGAAGAGAATGAAGACATTATAAAAATGATGAAACAAGGCAGGCGATCTCTAAAGGACTTTGTTTGGGACTTTAGAAAAGTGGCGGGCTATCTAAAGGACTGGCCTGAAAGAATAATCCTCCACTATTTTAAGGAGACAATCGATCAGGAGGTATGGAAGGCATGTGAAATTAGAGGAGTACCCGAAAGATTACAAGATTAGTACAAATATGCTACCACCTTGGATCATAAATTGTACCCCAAAGAGAGGACCCCACCGGAGAGGTAGGTGAAGAAGACCTGGGGAAAGAAGCCTCCTCCAAAGCCTCCAACTCCATCGGCCTTCATGCCAAGGCAAGCTGAACCCATCAAATGTTTTCAGTGTGGTCAGCCTGGCCATAGAGACTCTGAGTGCCCAGCACCAACGCTGAACCCACCAACCCACCCAGCAACAACGGCCAGAGGCAGGGGGACCCCGAGGAAGCCCTCCAATGGGGGAAGAATCGCCCAGCAAGCGGTGGAAGTTCCCCCTTTGGAATTGGAGGATGAAGAAGCCATAATCGTGGAACCCTTTAGAGAAGCAAGTGACGGAGAAGCCAATGCAATGGTGAGTGGAGTCATTCTTCCCTTGTCCATAAAGATCAAATTAACAGTCCCAAAATCGGGGGAACAAGGAGAAGTGGAAGCTGTTATTGATATGGGGTACACAAGGTGTTTGATTGGGCTCCCCTTGGTAGACCAGCTGGGGATAAAGACTGAGAAATTAAAAGCCCCTATAAAGTTTGACTAAGTCGATGGGATTCTGATTGGAGGAGTTCCGGCCACCTGAGTAATGGAATTAATCAAGATGGATATAGGGAGACACAGAGAATTATTGAGACTCATCGTAGCCCCTAAAATGTCCGAATCTATGATCCTGGGGTTAGCATGACTCACTAAGTGGGCTCCGACCATCAAGTGGGAGGATGGATATCAGAAGATTAGGATAGAGGTGGATCCATTATTCCCTTACCACCGAAGAGCACCCAATGCCCTGCAAAAATCCATCTAGCAGTTGCAGCTGGGGCTGTGGAAGCCTTACCAGGGGAGCCTACGATCCCCAAAGAATGCAAGGAATTGGGAGCCATGTTCAGTGAAGACAACTGTAATATCCTTCCCCCTCACCGAGCTACAGACTGTGCATTTGAATTTGAGCCGGGGGCAAAGTTGCCGAAGCCAAAAATGTACTCCATGACTCCAGCAGAAATGACGGAGTTGCGAAAGTACATAGATACCAACCTGGCCCACAGCTTTATTGAACCTGTGAAATTGAAAGTGGCGGCTCCTGTGTTGTTCAAAGAGAAGAAGGGGGGGGGAGATGAGTTTGTGTGTGGATTTTAGGGGTATCAGTGAAATGTGCATTCAAAATACCTACCCTCCTCCCCCTTATGAAAGACCTATTGAACCATTTGTCAAAAATTTTCACCAAGTTGGACTTGCAAGAAACATACTATAGAGTTCGCATCTGCGAAGGAGATGAGTGGAAGACTGCTTTTAACTGCCCCTTGGAAGTTTCCAATTCCGAGTCATGCCCTTCGGTCTGCAAGGGCCCCCCGCAGTCTTCATGCAGCTAATAAATGAAGTGCTCCATGAACATTTATATAAGGGAATACTAATTTATTTAGATGACATTCTCATCTTCACTGAGATGATGTAAGAGCACGTCAAATTAGTCCAGCAAGTACTAAAGAAACTTCTGCAGGTGAAATCGTATGTAAAGCTTTCAAAATACAAGTCCCACAAGGAATCCCTGGATTATTTGGGACACAGGGTAACTAGCGAGGGGATTGAAATGGATCCAGAGAAGGTGAAGTTGGTACTGGATTGGCAAGCCCCTAGAACCTGTAAACAGCTTCAAAGTGTCCTGGGTTTCACCAAATTCTATCGGCAATTCATTCCAGGATTTGTGGAAGTGGTGCTTCCTCTTACCATGTTGTTAAAGACGGGCCCTGCTCCAGGGAAACCAAAGCCTCTAACATGGACTATGGACTGTCAAAAAGCATTTGAGAGGCTTAAAAGACTGTTTGTGGAGGAGCCTATCCAGTGACTCCTTTCCAAATTATCACAGGCAGGGAATTTGTGCCTATGCTTGATCTACCTGTAGAGAAGTCTACTTCAATGTCATTAAATGAATGGATGGAGACATTGAGAAAAGGGTGGGTGAATACCCAAAAGTCTTTAGCTAAGGCTGCAGAAAAATATAAAAGATAAGCTGATAAGCACCGTTCTCTGCAGCCTCCTTTCAAGGTGGGAGATAAAGTGTATTTGTCGACTAAATATCTTTGGCTTCGTATTCCTAGCAAAAAATTAGGCCCTAGGTTTTTGGGTCCTTTTCCTATTGTGAAGATCATAAACTTAGTGACAGTTCAACTCAGTCTTCCTAGGATTTTAGGGAAAATCCATCCTGCGTTTCACTGTAGTTTACTAAAATTAGCTGCTGGGTCAAGGATCAGGCCTCCAACTGCCGCCCCTCCTAAGCTGGTGGTGATAGAGGGGGAGTGCTGAATGGACGAGCGGAACTTTGATGGAACCCTGACATACAAATATTTAATTCATAAGTGGGATGATGAAGAAATCACTGTTGCAACCAAAACATTCATTCAAACAAAGCACCAACATGAAAATACTGGTACTCACAATTCCATTTTTCCTGTTTATTTGAACCCAAAAAGTATAAAAATCACATCTTGGGATAATTCTGAAAAAATAAACTCTAATCTCTTATGTTTGATGTTACAGATTCTTCCTAAGTGGCATAATTGATTGCCAACATTTCCGTATTCTTTTTCTTGTAAAGAGGTTATAAAGTTTTGCTTAAAATGGGAATAATAATAATAATACAAATAAAATATTTTAAGAGAGTAAATTGGTTTCATAAAGCTGGTACATTTATTTTTGCTGTGTTTCTTTAATTGCTATTATACTGCTTACCACCTTTATATTTTAAGGTAACTGTTTATTTTGTTTTGTTTTCAAAGAACTTTTCTTTCATTTATTGCAAGTATCAAACTTAATGGATCTTCATAAATACAGAGTAATATAAATTTTCCTGGATCAAATTTTGCCATAATGAAATAAACACTACAAAACAACAAGAAAAATCTAGCTCTGCTGGTGCCAAAACTAATAGCCTTGGCAGCTCAACAGTGCATGCAGTCTAGAGAGGCACATTGGCATAGACAAAGCATTTTCTTTGTGATGGTAAAAGGACAGGTCTAAAAGAGCTGTACCATTTATCAAATGTCTTTTTCAGAAAGAAGTGGTATTATGTAGCCATATTATTGATCCAGGGGATATATGAAATGTACAGACCAGCTCAAAATAAGAGTAATTTGTGTTGCTGGAGCTACTTAACTACATAGTGTACTGAGATAGAAGAGAGATTTCTTTTCAGCCCTATGAGACCAGATCAGGAAACTGCTTCCAAGGGAAAGCCAGAATTAGACTCTACTGAGACAGGCTATAGTAACAGAATCTTGCACATTTCGCCTGTGTTTATCCTTTCTTCCCTCTTATAACCTAGAAAATCAAGGAGAAGCCTGTCTGAGGTTTTTTTCTTAATACTTTCCCATCCACCATCTGGGCTCAACACATACACTTCTTCTGCACCTGTTTTTCTCCTTAAAAGGTTTCTGGATGCTTTCTCCAAGGTCATAACTGGGGCTCCCTACATCCTTGAAGAATATCACAAATAATTCCACACTTTATGGTTATGAGAAGAAATCAGGTAGGTTATCCAGGCTTATCTTGGCTACTTCTGGTACTATGAGTGGAAGATCATGCCCATATTCCCAAGACATGTAACCAATTGAATTAGCCTGCATGGAAAATGAAATTGCCAGGGGAAGTGAGCTAATCTATTCTACTTTGGTTGGTTGACCTTTGCTGTGAAGGAGAAAGGAGCAATGGAGCACAAGCTTGATTTATTTATTGATTTCAGGATTTGAACAGTTGAAAAGTGCCAAGTGGCTAATCAGGTTAGGCATCATTGCCCAGCCCTGGCCAAACTACACAAGCAAAAAAGTCAATTTATACTCAGTGGGCAGAAACTATCTTGCTGTATTTTCCAACTATGCCTCAAATCTCATTTCAAAAATCCCTGTTTGAGCGATGTCAGATCTGTTCCTTCCAACTAGACACTAATTAAATGAAAAAAAGCAAGAAACTGATCCCACTTACTTTTGACTTTGGCTTATTCCAGTGCTGGGTAAGATCTGATCGACCATCGTGTTGTCAGATAACATCTCCATATGATGATTAGAGATGAACTGCTGGTTGGGAGAGCAACAAAAAGCATTCCTTCTGGAGTTATGGTCCAGCAAGAAGAGAGAACTGGAGAAGAAGGATTTGGAAAGTATATTTGCAAGGACTGGTTTAAGGGAAGCTGAGAGTCCAAACCTGGTCAAACCTCACCCCACCAGGGAGATAGGGCTAGGAATATTTTTAATGCTAAGTTCGCAAGTATTGGTAAGATCTAGAAAATTTGTAGAAGTGAACCTCCTTATAGGTAATTTTGTTGATTATTTAATAAAAGTCCATCTGTTCCTTTCAGTAAACCAGCTCTCAATCCTATCTTGTATCTTCCTCATGTTTTATCTTGTTTCACTGCCCCAAAGAGTTTCTAAGCTAAAAAAAAAGCTTAACTGAGGACAGCAGAACAAAAAGATAGAAAAAGAGGGTTTGTAAAGTGGAGTCAGTAGAAGTCATTGCTAACCAGGGATAACTGCAAAGCAGGCCCTAAACCTCACATTTAGGCACTTCATTTGTTTTAATTAAACATTATTCACACATACCCTACACACACCCTTTTTTTTTCAGTATGTCATCATTTTTACTTTTATTGCAGCCAGGGACCTTAAAAGCTGATATGATGAAATGGATCAATACATTTCATTCACTGCAGTAAAATCCATCTGTTAAATGTAATCTCAAGTGTTATTTTAGTGTTTGGATTCTCTACAGACTCCCTTTGAGTGGCAAAAAAATAAACATAAAGATGTAGTAAGAAGAAAATGGAGAAGTCTCAATTATAAGTTCTGCTCCTGCCATCTGAAAAGCTTTTAAAAAAAAACATGCTCCCACAGCAGACTCACCCAAGAAACTACAGACCTTTGATTTAATTAAAATATATATATTCCATTCCCCACAGAGACTTGCAAGTCAGGCTGTTACTTGAAAACAAACAAAAAAATATCTTTTATTAGTAAAATTACCATGATCTCAAGTACAATACATCTCCATCCATTTAAATGTTAATCAATCTCCTCCCTTTTTGATAACCAAGAATGGCAGTCTTTATTCCACTGAGAGTCAGTTCTGTGAATCTTACCTGGAACCAACTTTCCTTCCTGGAAAACTATTTGCTGATTTCAGAGCAGATGAATGTAAAGCAGGAGTGTCAAACTGGTAGCCCGCAGGCTGGATGCGTTATGTGCAGGCCATGCCCACCCCAGCTCCGTGAAGGGGAAAAACATAGTAATATGTCACATGATGGCAATGTGACACCGTGAGTTTGACACCCGTGATGTAAGTCATATTCACAAAATAACCAAGTGAGAGCTGGTGTTTCATGGGATACATCTTGTGTTACTGTGATATAACAACCGGCTAGATCAGCCCTGGGCAGCTGCTGCTTCCTTATTTAGCTAAGCATCAGAATCTTCAGAGTCCCTCAGAAACTGTGCAAATAACTGGAAATTGGTTACAGAAGAGTAGAAAAAATGGAAAAAAAATAGTAACAAGTATAAGCACATATGATAACATAGAAAAACAAGTGGGGAGCCTGAATTCTTTTTTTAAAAGATCAATTGAATACTATGTGAACTTTGCAAATTCCAACAACACAAAATTATAAAACTAATTCTAAGTTACTGGAAGAGGGAAAAGCCATTAAATAAAAGAAGGGTGAAAGACATCATTTCCAGTTTCAACAAAGTGTTAAAAAGTCAGAAAGATTTGCAATGGAGCCAATTTCCTAATGGTTCTTGATATGCAGAGGTTATAGCAAGAATAGTTCCTGTAGTGTTGGATTATAATGGGATTGGGATAAATCCCCATCATGATCTGTCAAATCTATACAACTTGCCATTTTGAATATCATCAAATTGCTGTTTCTATTCTTGAAACAGTTCAAACCCAATTTGTATCTCAAGGAACATCCGGTATGAGTACTAAAATAATTAGGATTTTCTGATG
The DNA here is from genome assembly GCA_032468155.1 of Oxyrhabdium leporinum. Classification (NCBI taxonomy): domain Eukaryota; kingdom Metazoa; phylum Chordata; class Lepidosauria; order Squamata; family Cyclocoridae; genus Oxyrhabdium; species Oxyrhabdium leporinum. The sequence goes on from JANHFL010000414.1 coordinate 132,221, forward strand.
GAGCCCATACTTTAATTTCCATTTCCAAAGGGGAAAAAAGGTTTATCCCAACTTTACCAAATCATTTAATAGTCTTCCTGTTGTGTTGACATCAATTACAAGAATCTTCCACAACAGCTCTAGTACAAAAGTAATTGAGTATTAGACTCCAAGAACTATAACCAGTTCTGGGCACTACATTTAAAAAAAAAAAATCAGAGGCACTAGAACAGGAATGGAGCAATAAGGATGTTTAGGACACTGGAAAATAAGTTTTATGAGGAAAAACTGAGGGACTCTTTTAAAAAGTTGCCTATGTGCATTCATGATGTCCAAAGGGGTATTACACAATGAAATATCACGACCAGTTCTGTATCATTTTACAAAACAGGACATGGGCAAGCCTCTGGCTGACATCTTAGCATGTGTGTGATTGTATCTGAGAATAACACACTAAGCTGGCTTTCATGCCTAAGGCAGGAAAGACCAAGAAAATGGCTCCACATTTATAACAAAGAAAAACAGCCAGCAACTATTAAATACTTCAGCATAATGCATTAAAGATGAGATATAAGGATTGTGTCATGTGTGATATGAGGATTATATCAGGTGCATGCCTGAGGAATATGAAAATGAATAAAACATGTTAAAATTATGTAAGTTTATATAATGCTAATTGTACCATTTATTTTGAGCAAAATTGCTCCTTATTTATGCTTAGTATTGTTTTGCCAATAGCACAAGTTTTACCTAAGCAAAAGGTTCTAAAGCAACTTGCAAGACTGTTGGAAGACCAGGTGACCAATCCCAGGACAATTTTTTTTTTTCTGCCATCCTAACAAGACTTGTTGCAAGCCAGCTCACTAGCTTTATTTAAGAAGAAAAATATTTTCACTCTTTCACAATATAATTTCCTTGAACAAAGTCCAGTTTAAGATAAAAATGTAATCAAAGATAAAAATAAAACCTACTGAAAGTAGTCACTGCTAATCCTATCTGAGCTTATTCATGCCTACGCACAGGAATCTACTCAACTGTTAGCACCAGAGGCGGGCTGCTCTTGCTATAGCAAGAGGTTTGCTGGTTGCGCGTGTGCGGTTGCGCATGCGCTCAGAGGCGCGTGCAAGACTAGAGGGAGGCAGCTGATGAACAAAGCAGATCCGGTGAGTGCAGCAGGGGCGGCACGGAGCTCACCTGAGCAGCTGGGGCAGCTGAAAGGTGAGTTATTTAGCTATAGCTTAGGTCAAGGGCGGGTGGGAGGGCCCAACCACAGCTCAGAGCAAGAGGTTCGCCCGAACCTCTGTGCCCATGCAGCAGCCCACCCCGATTAGCACTAATTTGATGCTGGATAAGAGTCAACAGAATTCAAGAGGGGTTAGGCTTAGTCTGTTTGTGGCTATGTAGAGACTCTAAGATGATTCCCCTTTTCACTCTACACACAGCTTCTGCCACTCCTTCTCCTACAATATCATGTATTAAGGCAAGGGGCGAAAGCGACAGAAGAGTGTGGGAACAGTAGTAGCTATTGATCATTTGCATACTCCCTTGCCTATGATGTTCCAATTCCATACTAGAATCCAAGCAGAGGCTCCTCTAACTATTCAGACACTGACCTACAACCAAATAATAATGAAGCTTTCAGATGGTCAAATTTATATTCCACCAACCCTCCAATTCTGATCTAGTCCACCTTGTCAAACTTTCCTGCATATTCAAACTGTTAAGTCATTGCAATCATGAACAATGTGGCATATAAGCCTGTGTCTGTGCTACAGCTGCATCTGTCAGCCAGCAGCAATTGCAGAATTACAGCTGTTCTTTTTCTATGTATTATTATGCTCAGAAGGTATTGTTACTAGATTGCTGGGGCTCTTTGTTGGTGAGCTTAATTCACCAGCACTGCAACATGCAAGTCCGGCTATACATAGCGCATAAAAATATAGCAATCCACAAACAATATCAGAATGTTAAAGATATAGTTTGGGACTGGCAGGCATATCTGGACTGTTGAGAGAAAATTGGCTGCCATAGGGAGCAGTAGAAGAATTGCCTACTCATAAAATGCTGCCTGTAGTCTCTCATAAAAAAAACCCCACTTATCCGAAAACAAGCTTGGTATGACGGCTCAGTGCTGTTCCTCAGATCCAAAACCAAAATAGTATTTTGGAGAAGATGGCAGGTGCACTTGCTCCATCTTTCAGCATCTTGAATACAGGTAGTCCTTGACTTACGACCACAATTGAGCCCCAAATCTCTGCTGTTAAGTGAGACATTTGTTAAGTGAGTTTTGCCCCATTTTATGACTATTCTTGCCACATTAATTAGTGAATTCCTGCAATTGATTAGTTAGTAACCTGGCTGTTAAGTGAATCTGGCTTCCCTGTTGACTTTGCTTGTCAGACAGCCACAAAAAGGGACCGCATGACACTTAGACACAGAAAAGGTCATAAATATGAACCAGTTGCCAAGCATCTGAATTTTGATCAGGTGATCATGGCGATGTTGTAAAGGTCGTAACTATGAAAAATGGTCATAAGTCACATTTGTCAGTGCCATGGTAACGTTGAACGGTCACTAAATGAACTGTTGTAAGTCGAATAGAAGCTGCACAGTCCTAGGAAAATAAATATTTGATTATTTGACAGGAAGTAAGACCATTTTTCCTCCCTAAGGCCTCCTCAATTCAAACACACATTTTCGTGGGACCATGTGGCTACCCAATGAATGGAGGAAAAGTCACAACTTCTTTAAGGAGATGCTAAATGGTCCAGCAAAATACCTTTTCCCTTTGGATCAGAAAAGGTGCACATCTCTACAGCCTCCCATCCTCTTTAGCCAGATTGCTCTCTACTATCCCATCCTCCTAATGTAGAGAATATGCTTGCAAACACAGCAGTAGGACACAGCCACCCATTACAGTTATTTCCAAACTTGGGTCTGTAATTTCTATAGGGCTCAGAAATTTCTTTCAAAATCATGGTTGTAGTATGTAATGTTGATTTACATAATTCCTATTTATTTTTCATTTTAAAAGTGCAAAGGAAAAGGAAAAGAAAATACGGGGACCATGGCATGCAATAAAAAAGACTCTTCTTGGGCTTTAAGTTGTCTTTTTCATTTCACTAAAACCAAGGAAAAAAAGATTGCAGATTTCTGCTCTTGAGAACGCTAAAGAAATTTTATGCAAATGCAGTTTTTTATCCCCCGACCTGGATTAATGTGGCTTTCTTTCTGATAACACATAAAACTCATTTTTATAACTCACCCCACATGATATGTCTACATAATGCAAAAACCCTAGTTTTCCTTTCCTTATTAGAACTTGAAAATCCAAATTAAAAGGAAATATGGGTTGTATGAACATATATATATACAGATTCAACCACCCTTTTGACCGCAGTTTGACTTCTCTAAGAAAAATTCAATATTAATTGAGGCCCAAGAGAACACTTATATTCAGAAGCAAGTACAGCTTTTCATAGTTAATGGGATCTTTAAGGCAAAGCATGAGAGATGAGGAACTCTTGTTCTTTTTGGTGTCCTGAGATATACCTCTAAAAGCATCAAAAGCATATTTTTACCTCTAGTAAGATGCATTAAAAAAAAACAACAACTCTTGGCAGGATAGTGATGTATTCCCTACAGGAGAAAAGGGTGAGAAGGACCAATGTATAGTTTAATTACGATCAAAGCAACAAGCTCTTTGCTTACAAGGTTAAATCATAACTTTAAAAACTCCCTAAGCATTATGTTTTATTTTAACCCATAATAAGATAAATATTTATGTTACTACTTGAGGGGCAATAATTTTTCAATAGACTTAGAAAGAATTTTAGGAAGAGAGGCAGCTGAATGGCAGGCATTCATTAAAGAAAAAGAAGAAATGTTTCCATTCTGCAAAGTTCTTGGCAGTGACCTACCTTCCTTGCTGCTCATAATATAGAACTCCAGCTCAACCAATTAAACTGATTGGCAGGAAACTGGAAGGCAGGCAAAAGAAATAACTACTTTTACCATCTATTACACACTTAATACAAGGGACTGTTGTAGGATGCAATGCTGGATACTTGTTGAGATGACCTTAAAAAGGAAAAGAACCCATAGAGGGTAGCTGGTGGTATCCTTTTAATCCTCGAGTAGGAAGAAGTGCTACTGACAACTGATTATTTGGGGTAGAATAAGAGAAAAGAAATAACAATCAAAGAATTGCGCCTTCCTAAACGGTTTCTACAGTCTTTCAATGGGCAAAAAATAAATAAATGTGCAGTCAATGGACAGCTGGCTTGATTCTGTTATTTTATTACTACAGAGGTTTGATTCTTTTTTGCCTTATTCTTGTTTCTCTAAATTTTCCCTCTAAAGCAGAGATTTCTGCTTAATATTTCAAACTAAAAGTTTATGAAATAGACTGAAATATTTTTGTATAAGAATTTAGTGAAAAGAAAATCTTAAATATGACCATGAGGGTACATGGGGTTTATCTCCACCACCCAATAGCCAGAATAGGCAGGCAACATTCTATGGAGGACAGAAACAGATGATGTTGACTTCTATTAATCCCTGACTCACCATCAAAGCAACTTCAGGACAAGTTCTAAAGTTCCCTTTTTATGTTACAGTATGTTGACTCCAAGCTGCTCTCAATTTTGGAAAGCTCATTTCTTAACCCAAGCAGTTCCTTGGCTACCTTGCAAGGAAGAGATGCTTTTTCAACAGAGTCAATGCTTCTGTAAGGCTACGTTTTTATTATAAGTGCTCTAATAATGGAATGGTTTTAGCTCTTGTCATGTTATCAAAATTTGCTGGGTTGAAATCTGGGCCGAAATATTCCAATGAGTGAGAAAAGAATGAAACAAAGGGAAGTGTAGGGAACTCAGGAAAAGAAAACAAATATACTGGCTTTCAAGCCAACAGTGTTGTGTTTATGAGAGAAGAATTATAGACCTTGTGTTATTACAGTATTACTGATAAAGATGGGTCTAAGACATTATAAAAAAACACCATAGTAAGGATATTTTTAAAGCTGCTTGTTGTACCTGCACTTCTGCACATTTTTATGCTTTGGTTTTATATATAAACTCAGTTTTATTTTGTATCTACAGTATCTATTGATATGGCCAGCAGGACCTGCCCACTCAATTGCAATCAATTGTTTGTCTAGGACACTAGACAATCAATACCCTTCACTGCTTCCTATAAATGTTTATATTCAGGCTCATATAATTTTTAAATCATTTTCTTCATTTTTAAAAACTGAAGAGCTAACAACGCCATTCCTCTAGAACTGTTCACTGTAGACAAATGTGCGTAATTGAAGCTCAGGAACTGATGACAGCCAGAGTCCAATTATATCTGGCAGACTCCAAGTTTCCTTCTTCTGAAACCAAAAGCCCACCCACTAGCTCAAAATGTTGTCACTTTAATGCTAAACTGGATACTTTTCCAATTTTGAAACTGGACAATAATTGTGAAGACCTCACAGTTGGCGCTATTACCCCAGATCAGATCTACATCAAGACATGGGCTGGGTAAGATAATCCATTTTCTTTGAAATCCTTACTTCCCTGTCTCCAAACCATGCCTCCCACAATTTCTAAGTATTGGGGCATAACATACTTGCAGCATTATTCCAGGAGCTCATTGAGGATGACCAGTGCTTTGGAAAATAAATTCCATGTAGAAAGTTGGAAAATTTAGATTCATTTAATCTGAACATTCATCCAATGGGAAACGTCTTTAAAATCTAGTCCTCGAGCACAATTGAGCCCAAAATTTATGTTGCTAAGTGAGACATTTCTTAAGTGAGTTTTGCCCCATTTTATGACTTTTCTTGTTACAGTTGTTAAGTGAATCATTGCAGCTGTTAACTTAGTAACCCGGTTGTAAGTGAACCTGGCTTCCCCATTGATTTTGCTTGTCAGAAGGTGGCAAAAGTTGATCACCTGACCTTGGGACACTGCAACTGTCATAAATATGAACCAGTTGCCAAGCGTCTGAATTTTGATCACATGGCCATGGGGATGCTGCAATGGTCATAAGTGCGAAAAATGGTCATGTCACTTTTTTCAATGTTGTTATAACTTTGAAGTGTCATTAAACAAACTGTTGTAAATCGTGTATTTATTATGCCAATACAAGGTTTACAAAATTGTTGAATTTTTTTTCTAAGGAAAGATAAGTAGAAAAACAATAAAAACACAACAGAATGGTAGTGAAATTTCAGACATCCAAATTGAGTCCTGTTGGGAATAGAGTTGTACTAGTGGCACTCCCAAATTTGTCAAGAAGAAGTAGGCATCATTCTCTTAAGTTTTTCCATTTCTGGAAATACAAGGGAACAACAAAACCATGCCTATTCCAGAATCACTCATTTTCTGCTTCCTCAAGTGATAGGATTGGTTCTAAAAAGCTTAAGTTATAGGTGGATAAGTTAAGCAGTTGCTGAACATTAAAATAAACTTGTTAATGATTTATTTAATTACCATGTTTTTATTCCAATTTTCTGGCAATTATTGTGGCTTGACATGTTAACAATTTCTTTAATTGCTGTGTTATTTCAATTTTCAGATGATTGTCTCCCACAGCAACTTACAACACAGGGGATGTATCTCCATCAAGTTTAAGATTAAAAAAAGAGAGAATAGAATACTGAGCTATATAAAAGGAGGGTTATCTCCAATTTGATCTGGTTAATATATCCTTGCTGGTGTTTTTGTGTGACAGCAATTGGTGGCTGTTAGGGAGATGGAGAGACAGAATATCCCTCCCAAACACCCTTGTTGCTGCCACCACAGGCCGAACAGTGACAGTCAAAGAGCTGGATGTGGCCCATGGGCCATAAAATGCCCGTCTGATTCAGGGCATCCCTACCATGGCTATCCGATTGCTCGGATGTATGTTTCACATTGTGCATTCCTTTTCTGGTAACCTTAGTATTCATCCACTGGCCAGAGGCTCGAAAGTCCTGAACATAGCATTGAGAAGTGTAACATCCTAGGAATGCCACTCTGAAAATCCCCTCGATATGTATACAAGGATGGGCTGCTGGCTGGAGATTAAATGGTGCTGGTACCACCAAGAAAAGGCTGAGGAGGAGGACATTGTGAAATTAGCAGAAAACCAACTGTCCTCTCATCTCAGGCTGCAGCCATCTCACAATGCAATTGGGGGACTCTCAGAGCAACAGCTATAACAGCCAAAGGGCAGCAAGCCAATCGGGAGAGCATGATGTCTTCATGCAATGAAGCAGCTGCCGCAGGGACATGTTTAGCCCAACATGTTATTTATCCCAGTTTGACTGGTACTGCCTTATTCTCACATAACAATGTAGAAAATTGGGGCTGGAAAATTCCCTGTAGCTTCTTTTTGAGGCTTGTTTGAGCAAATGAGAAAAGCTGGAATGCCAATCCAGAATTAGATCAAAGGCTGCTAAAATGCCAAGATTTAGTATGTACTGAAAGATGTCCAGTTTTTAGATAAGAAAACTAAGAAGCAGGGAGCTGAAAAAGCTTTGTGTGCTACACCACAAAATTGCTAGAGTTCTACTCAAATCCGATGGTAAACTGAGAACTGAAAGTCCATCTGATTTTTTAATCTCTGCAGGTCACAGAACTTCAGAACAGTATGTATGCTAATAACAAGCAATACTATAGATAACAGAAACAACAATCTGATCAGTAGAAGCTCTTGTTGAGTAGCTATTTGGAATCTCCTTCTAAAACAGTGTTTTTCAACCTTGGCAACTTTAAGATGTGTAGACTTCAACTCAAGGAATTTCCCAGCCAGCATACTGAAGTGCAGACTGATTTGGGTTGAAGGTCACGGATTTGAGTGGAAGGCCACTGATCTGAGCTGAAAAACACTGCTTTAGAACAGCACCAAGGATAAGTGTGTCGTTTGCTCAATACAGGTAGTCTTCGACTTATGATCACAATTGAGCCCGAAATTTATGTTGCTAAACAAGACATTTGTTAAGTGAGTTTTCTCCCATTTTACAACCTTTCTTGCCACAGTTGTTAAGTGAATCACTGCAGTTGTTCAATTAATAACTTGGTTAAGTGAATCTGTCTTCCCCATTGACTTTGCTTGTCAGAAGGTCGCAAAAGGGGATGACATGATTCTGGGGCACTGCAGCCATCATAAATATGAGTCAGTTGTCAACTGTCTGAATTTC
>JANHFL010000414.1:142428-160260 GCA_032468155.1 Oxyrhabdium leporinum
CCCCGGCAGTCCGCGCCCGCCGAGGTCCCCACGGCTTCACTCCCGGCCTGTCCGCGGTGAACGCCCTCCGGCCAGACCAGGCCGCCGAGATGGAGGCAGAGCCGCTGCCGTTCCCGCTGTTCCGCCGCCGCTGCCGCCGCGCATGAATCTCCACGCCGCAACCAAGCCAAACCCCGCGGCCCCTCCTTGGCTCCACGCACTCTGCGGCCTCGGAAAACGCACCATGCTGGGCGAAGGAGGGTAGGCAGCCGGAACCCATGGCAAGCAGACTCCGGCTCTGCATGCTACTTCTGCTGACTGCCAGCTGACTGCAATTTGACAGTTTGAATCTCACCAGGCTCAAGGTTGACTTAGCCTTCCAGCCTGTTGAGTTTGGTAAAATAAGAACCCAGATTGTTTGGGGGGGGGGGAGATATGCTGACTCTGTAAACCTCTTAGAGAGGGATGTAAAGCACTGTGAAGCAGTATATAAGTCTTAAGTGCTATTGCTGTTCAGGATATAGATAGGAAAACTAGTCTAAGCAAAAATTTTCTAATTTCTCATTAATAGAAACCATCTGTTTCCTTGTATGAACAGCAGCAATTATTATATTACCTCTGCAATGACAGGTCAGACAAGCTTAGTGAGTGGGGCTTCTTAAAGATTATTAATTCTTCAGCATAAGCAAGGGAGTGTCACCATAGCCCGTAGAAAGCCTCCTCCTCAATAGGTTAATCTATAAGAAACACCTGTAGCTATGCAACTGTTTCAACATCTGGCCAGAACTTGGCATTGGTTTCCCAAAACAGGAGTGTTTTAATTTTCTGTTTCTCTGATAGTAAAGAATGGCTGTATTACTGACTGAGCTAATAGAGATCAGGTTTCAATGTATTAAACTTACTGTTCCCAAACAACAGGGACATGCTTCACAAAAGAACATTCTATGTTTATGCCACAAGCAGAGGTGATAGCTGATATGGTTTAGGGTAGAGTGTCCATTAGATGGCCCGCCCAATCCAATTCTCCTGTCTGATGTAAAATACAATTTATATACACTATGAAAGATACAAAAGATGTAGAGGGGCAAAGTATAATGTTTAAAAAACTTAGCATTTAAATACAGCATTATATAGTTATATTGATTAATCTTTACAGTGCAAATGAGCCATTTTGTAAAACAGTAGCAATTCAAGGTAGTAAATTTATTGTAAAACATATTGTAAAAGAATAACCTTTTTTGCTACAACCCATTTTGATAAATCCATAGTTTGTTATAAACTTACATACAATACACTTTGGTATATAATTCAACAACCCAAGAAATATATTTAATATTCTTATGACTAATACAGCTAAAACATGAAATAAATTGTGAAATCATGAGATCTTTAAATTTAATATACCACTTATTAGCAATTTTAAACAATTCAAATTTATATTGTGAATATAATTGAAATGTTTTAAAATCTTAATCGGCAATAATCTGATCAGTACTGATACTGCTAACTTGCCCATGCCATGACTTTAAAAAATTATGAATCCCAGTATTCCCTTTGCAGCCTGGAATAATGGAAATTCAAGAAAATTTTAACAAAAAACAAACTTTCTGCCAAGGTATCAGAGGCATTGGATAATACTTTTCTTATTGCACCCATAATGGTTTTTGGAGTTGGATCAGCTGGATTCCCCAAAAAGAATCTACAAAATGTAAAATGTATGCTCAGGGATAAAACTATAAAGACAGGTAAGCTTTTTAAAAAAATCATTATAATAACTAATTTTTATAAAGTTCTTTTAAAGAGATATTCAATAGTAATTGTTCTCATTTATTCTAGGTTCTCTGAAAGGCCCAATTACTATTACTGTTCTCCTTCATTTCATATCACATTCATTCATAATGTTACACAATTTTGCCCCAAACTCATAACTGATTATTATTAGCAAGTTGTAGGTGCCTAGTACAAACTACACTGACAAAAAATGATTAAATGTCAAATCCAAGCTTTTCAGACTTGTGTCCTAATTAGGTGCTAACAACACCCTGCGAACAAAAGTGCGTATAGTCAAGGCTATGGTTTTCCCAGTTGCAATGTATGGCTGTGAAAGTTGGACCATAAGGAAGGCTGAGCGCCAAAGAATTGAGGCCTTTGAACTATGGTGCTGGAGAAGACTCCTGCAAGTCTCTTGGACTGCAAGGCAATCAAACTGGTCAGTCCTAGAGATCAACCCTGACTGCTCTTTAGAAGGCCAGATCGTGAAGATGAAACTCAAATACTTTGGCCATCTAATGAGAAGGAAGGACTCACTGGAGAAAAGCCTAATGCTGGGAACGATTGTTGAGGACAAAAGAAGGAGATGATAGAGAATGAGGTGGCTGGATGGAGTCACTGAAGCAGTCGGCATGAGCTTAAATGGACTCCGGGGGATGGTAGAGGATAGAAAGACCTGGGGGAACATTGTCCATGGGGTTGCAATGGGTCAGACATGACTTCGCCACTAACAACATTTTAATATGTAGTAAAACTATATGCTATAGTGGGATTCTTTTTTGGACTATCACCCTTTAAGATTGAAAAGCAACATGTATTTATATAAAAAGATTATATGATCACACACAAAAATACCCAAAGAGGGGTTCCCCCCCCCCCCGCGTACATAATGAGTTGGTTTGTATCACCCACAATACACCTACACTCCTGGAAATGTTTACTGTGTAAGAAAAAAGCAAGCAGAAAATGTGGGAAAAAATAATGTTATTGAAGTTGACAATGTTAAATTCTAATTTTCAAAATTGTTACGCCAGTGGGCTGGAACATAGACTTTCTATATTCTTTCTAGTGACATTGTGCACCCCAACACAATGAGAAATGTAAATGTCATTTTATTTTCATCAGTATGATGACTTGCCAGAATGCATTCCTACTGACTCTCACAGTAGGAATGCAAGTCTCCCAATGAAAATAATTACCAAATTGAAACACATGGATGGGAGAATATATTTAGAAATTGGACATTAAAATGGAGTTTTTAAAAAATGCTGGGTGAAGTGAGGGAACAGAGAATAAATATAACAAGAAAGGTTGTACTGTTTTTCAGAAAAAAAGCCTAATTGTGTTATTATTTCTTAATCATCAACAATAGCAGGAGTATCAAATGCAGCTTTACTGTACAGTATAAGCGAAGAGTTTCCAGTAGTAGATATAGAACTCCACGATATTATTCCACTGACTTAATTTGGAGCAATATGGTGATATCTATGCATCTTTAGACTATTCCACAGATCTGAAGAGACCCAATGGCATTCAGTATAAAGGAAGAACACAATTTGCCTACCCTGAACAATCCAGAGAAAGCAGCAACATCCCTAGAGAAGCCAGTGTAGCATTCCTCCAACATGGTGCCTTTAACAAATTGATACAACACCCATGATTCTCAACCAAATCAAAGCAAAATCAAATGGTCATATTTCACAGTATGCTTTATTTTATGATTTACTGGGGTAAATTTTACTGGGCTTCCGTTTAACATTCACAATGAGAAAGTTTGTACCAAGAGCTTTAAGGACACTTAGCAACCACATAGCTTTTCTTTATGATGATCTATCCCTCACTCAGCTTTTCAGGCCCAATGGTACAATAATCACCACTGTAACTATGTCCATCTGCCTTGCTGCTTCCGTTTCCTTCCACCTTTCCCATCATTAGAGCCTTCTCCAGAGAATTATTTCTTCACATTATGTGATTGAAATAGGATAATCTGAGGCCAGCCATGTATGTCTCAAGTGAGAACTCAGGGCTGCTTTGTTTGATGATCCATTTGTTTGTTTTCTTGACTGTCCATGGGGCTTCATCAGCAGGAGGTAGCAAAAAATCAGTAATTTGTATATTCTTAACCAAGCTGGGTCCCAACATGGCATTTTCCACATCTCCTACAGTGCCTGATAGGCGTCATGCCTTATCAGATGTTATTTTATTTGAATTCTTTTAACTGGAAATTTTTTGGGAAAGCTAGTAAAGCCAATTATCAAATCAAACATAATATTTATTTCTAAGACTGCTTATGGACTCTGTATATCTCTTGGAGGGATCTTTAGAAATATAAATAATGGGGATCTTCAGCCTAGTTTTCCGATTCAAAGTATGCCTACTTGATCTGATAATAAGCTTGAATAGTAGAAGACTATAGGTAGTAGCTGGGAGAAAACCAACTAGTCTAATAAATGGATGTTTTGTTCTCTTTCACACAGTAATTTTTAGAGTGCCCATTACAATCCTGCAACATTGAAAATGTACTCACTGATCCAAAAGATTAGGGACTCCTGACTTAGCAAGTCATGCAACAGTCTAACTGCAACCTGTCAAAGTCATGACCATGGCAGCTTCAGTCTCTCTATATAAAGCAGAGACTTGGATACAGTGCAGCAAGAGGATATATGCCCTGTTGGATAAGACCCCAGATCCATCTTTAAGACCCATGAGGACCCAGATTGTTGGGGGCAATATGCTGACTCTGTAAACTGCTTAGAGGGCTGTAAAGCACTGTGAAGTGGTATATAAGTCTAAGTGCTATTGCTATTGCTATCTAATCCAGCAGTTTATTTTCACAATGGCCAATCAACTCTACCAGGGAAGTCCACTAGCATATCCTTTGCATTCAAAAACTGCCAGGTTTGTTTGCTGGCATCTGCAGTTCAAAAATACGAAGAAAATAAAAGTAAAGATCCCTGCCAAAATATATAACAGCAGTCACAGAACATACAAGACAGATCACTATGGCCACCGATGTGTATATTAATCTGTATACCAATATCCTTATACTTAACAGCTTTTTAGCTAATGGAGTGAACATAAATCATGTGCTAATTACAATTGCTGAACAAACTCAAACAACCTCATTTTCACAATAATACTAAGCTATAAACAATCTAACAACATTATAGCTTAGTGCAATGTGTGAACCCAGCTACTGTTTTGCCAATTCTATTAATGAACAATGTTGAGGCCAGGAACTGCTTTAGACAATTATGCCTTGACAATAAACATGCTTGCATGTTATACACTGCTCTACAATATATCCCAAAATGCTATGTGCTGATTGGAAATAGAAAACATTTGAAAGGGGACCTCCAAATAAAGACATCTTTATGATTCATATTTTCCAGGCTCATTCATTAATTCTAAAGGCTGTTCTTCCCTTAACTGAAAAGCTACCACATACTTACTGCCTGTACTACAACCACTCAGTCTTGTTAGAATTAAGCAGAAAAAAAAATTTGTACAAAAACATTGACAGTTAAATGGCACTTTAACTCTCTCAACAGTAGCACAATTTACATCCCCAAACTGTCGCTGTTACGGCATTCCTATCACAGCTTTTTTCAGCTGCCATGTACTTCAGAGAAAGAAAATATTTTTTGAAGAAAAGTGTTTGAGTTTTAGTGAATTAGTTTACTTAGCTTTAGAGCGGGGGTATCAAACTCACGTCGTCAGTGGCGTCACATGACTTTCCTTCGCTAAACTGGGCGTGGGCGTGGCTAGCGTGTAGTGCATCGGCCCACGGGCTGCGAGTTTCACAGCCCTGCTTTAGAGGATTTCTTAGAAAGTTGAGCAGTACTATATAGCCCCTGAAGGATCTCAATATTTATCTGGGAGTGAATACTATTCTCAAATAGCAAACTATAAAACTAAATATACCCATTTTGTCAATCATAATTTAAACAGATTAATAAATGGTTAAAACTTAAATTAGTATATTAGTAAAAACAGAGTTTTCATTAGAACAAAATATTCCTTCTGTTCATTTGGATTATCTATCTATCTATTTATTAAATTTGGAGCCGCACAGTGGTTAAGATGCTGGGCTTATCAACCTGAAAGCTGACAGATGAGGTTCGAACCCGAGCGCTGCATGGCAGGGTGAGCTCTCGTTCTTGCGCTAGCTCTGCCAATCTAGTAGTTGAAAAGCATGCAAATGTGAGTAGATAAAGAGGTATCACTTTGGTGAATAAGATTACTATGTTCTGTACTTTCACGCTGATGGCCACACGATGACAGAAGTGTCTCTCAGATAACACAGGCTCCCTAGGACGAGAATCGGAGATGAGCATCACCTTTTTAAGTCAGTCATGACTGGACAGGGGAAAATTTTAACTTTTAAAAATTAAACTTATAAGCCATCCATCTCCCCTAGAAATTAAAATACTTTCTTAATTCGCTGTCTCATCAGCGGCATAATTATTACTTATAAAGTATTAGAAGCAAATATTCTTATATGTTTGTGATTTGCTCCAAAAAGGAATGAGTAATATGTGTAATACAGTAACACAGACATGTAAGAAATTCCACAAAGATACAGTGAAGAAATATGGGTATAATATGCCACTAAGCGATAGTGGAAGACAAACTAATGGGAAGACAAACTATTTTTATTTTCTTCAGGTTGTTTGAAATGTTTTGAATAAAACATGAATAAAATATATAGTAAAACGTTACACTGCATTAAGGATAACAATTTTAAGTTTGGAATCCCATGGAAGTCATATAATGACACCCTTCACCAACACGTAAATTAAACACAACCCTTAGTAAATGCTTTTTTTGTTTTAGACTTCAGGGTTAAATATATTGGCATAAGCTATGGGCCTCTAACAAATAGTAGCAAAATGCCGTGTCTCTTTTTCTTTCTGTGACATTAACATACCTCTTAATGACAGAGACGTGTGATTTATTCCAAGGCGGTCAAATGCCTGAAAGTATTTCAGAGGATACCACAAATATATATTTTTCAAAAGTAAGATTCAAACTAGAATTCTTCAGTGATTGCAGAAAAATACAACCCAACAAGATACAACATATATATACATAAACAGCACCAAAAGCATATCTTTATTATTATAATACTTAGTAACGTAAAGAAGTCTGTAGCGTCCAGATTCAAAGCAGTTAAAGGCACTTTGGATCTGGCATGGAAAAAGTACAACTGACAGAACACAGAAGATGCCTATATCAGTTCTCAAGCTTTTCTGCCCACTCCAGGGCAGTCTGACTAGGTTTATTCATCATTGTTATAGATTTCCCAACTCTATTATTCTGACTTGCTTTATGTATGTGGATGAGAAAGTGGAACATGATGATTCCCGAGGCTTCTTTAATATTGCATGGGAGTGAGAGGGTACAAAGTAGTTGTGGTGTCAGTTCAGAAATTATGATCAGAAAAGAATCACAAGTTCAAGTGGTTTTAGTTATGTATCATGAGGTACCATTGATGCGGGAAATTATTCCATTTATAAAAGAATTATTTTTCCTCAAAACGTAATCCTTTAACTCCTTTAGTTTGATCCGGATTTCTTCTTCAGACATTTCTGTCAATGGCATTGCTTTCACTTGAGAAAGGAAATCTTGAATTATTTGTTCCCCCTCCTGAAAAAGAAAAAAAATGTACTTGTCAATTGCTTAATATCAAACCATTAACCTTTAAAAACATAAGTCTTTTATTTCATCATCGACCAGACTAGAATAACAAAGCAGGATAATGAGATAAAACTGTTAAGCCTAAAGTAAGCAAATAAACATAAATAAAAACATATAAACAAATTGAATTGTTTTTACCCAAGTCCTGACAAATCTTGTCCGCTATGTGGCAATCAACTAAGATATATATCTATATACTAATAAAACCATTGTGACTGTATCCTTTAACTGGGTGAAACAGTGTATCATAGGGCAAAACCTTTTTGACCAAGGTACCTAAAATAAGCTGACTTACAGAATGCATCCAAAATCCAGGACCCAAGGCTCCAGTGGAATTGAACTTTGGCAAATTTTGTTAAAATAAAATATTTCTGGGGTCAACTGCTGATATTTGACTGTGCTATATGGTTCAACATGGGCTATTTTCAAGGCAGATAAATTTCTGAATATCTCCCTGAATATTTTTTTTTAATTTCCAGTCAAGGCAGTACATTAGAAGCTCTGCCATTATTGGAGACGTTAAGGAATCTGGCAAAGAAATATTTCTGAAATGATGACCCAATAGGTCATGGATTGTCTAGTAACTTATGATATTGTTACATGATTTCTCTGTCTTGATAATTATTGACCAGATCAAAATATTTTATTTCAGAATGCATCTTGGTATAAATGTTATTGATTTTTTCCATTACTCTTTCTATTGTTGCCCTGTCATTATTTCTTTAAGTTTTGTATCTTCTTTGTGGACCCACTCCACCACCCTGCTGCCCTGTGCTTCATACTGCACCCCTGCCACCTCTATTGCTCTGCTCTTCATCGTGCACTTGCCACTCTGCTGTCCCTACTGCTCTGCACTTCACCCACCCAGCCCCACAACCCAGTCTTCCTCATTAGGAAGGGCAAGGCTGTTTCTTCAAGAACAGCCTGACCTGCCTCCTCTGAGCTTCCCGTTTCTCTGCTCTTTGCATCGGCGGATCAGGCGGGAGCGGCAAATGTTATTCATCAGAGGCAGCCTGTTGTCAATTGTGTTAACTGATGGCAGCCATGCCTCTCCTCCCTCTTCTTGAGCAGGCAGTTGTCCATCCATCAATTGGGGGGGGGGCAATTCCTGATGGACCCAGGATTCCTCCACCCCTGGGCCCTCTGGGTACTCCTGGGGACCCTGGGTCTCTGTGTCTCATGGCCCTGGTTCCAACTCATCCCCCCTCTTCCAAGTGAGCAACCAAAGGGGCCATCAAACAACCACTGAACAAGTGGTCATTGAATGAGGGCTACCTGTAGTTCAATATTTATTGAGCCTAGTTAGGGTTTAACATTTTCCATCAAGGCAATTATAAAGAAAAATAGAGACTAGAAAGAGTCTTTTATGTTTATCCATAATTCTTCAATCTTTTTCCTAGTTATTTAAACAAGAAGGACTACAGCAATGAAAAAAAAAAAGGAAAATATTTATTTAGAACGCTGGTCCCCAACCTTTTGGGCACCAGGGACTAGTTCTGTGGAGAGAGGTTTTTCTGTGGACCGGAGGGGGTGTGGTTTTGCATGTTGCCTACATCCCGTGGATGGGGCTTCCCTTTTTTTGCAAGGTCGTTTCTGGCATGGTGCCAGTACACTGTTGGGGACCCCGATTTAGAAGATACACATTTACTTAAAGAACCTAGTACACTATTAGGATTGCATCCCCTTTCCCTTACACTTCAACAAAGGCATATGAGCACAAATACTGTGGAAATAGCAACAGCAGTTTATTGAACTGGCTCATTGATTAAAAATCTCCACATGCCAGGTGGAGAAGGTCCTAAAACCGGCCCCTATTCACTCTATTTCTGCCACCTACAAGTTCTCTAAGAATGTTCACTTAAAACAGCCCTAATTACCTTCTAGAACAAAATATATTTTAAAAAACACACCCACTTTATTTAATAAGCCCTTGGAACAATAGGCTAATTCCAAATTGAGCTCACAAAAAAGTGAGGAGAAAAGATGCACTCTCATACTTGCTCAGATAGCAAATGTTGTTCATATCTGTAATAGCTGAAGAAGGCATATGATCAACGCCATAATGACTGATACATACCTGCATTACAAGTACTCTCTTTCCAAAGACATCTGGATATCTGGAGATATCTCGATTCCTATGAATGGCCTATATGTTTTCTTATCAGTTGCAAAGTGATTCTTTGACAATGGTCAAATGTATCCATCAGCTCAACTTCAATCTTTATAACCTTATATAAAAACTTGGTTGACTAATCTCCAATGTTCATTGTTCTTAACAGCAGGAGACCAATGACTCAGTATAACTTGTTAGCTTTAATGAAACAATAGCTGGATCATCTCTAATTGTTGACATGTTCTGACATGAGCTTTTCCACCTTAACTGTGAACTTCTGGTGTCACATCTAAAAAAGGCTATGAGAAAAGTGCAAAAAGTGCAAAAGAGAGCAACCAAAATAGTCAGGGGGCTCAATCATTCCTCTATCACAAGTTGAGGTGATGGCCATTAGCTTTGTGCAGAACAAGTCTATCAAAAGCTATTAGTTTTAAGGATCAATGTTATCTCCAATTACTACTGCAGGGGTACAACAGGAGGTGATGCCTTTTCCTGCTTACAAACACCTCAGAAGCATCTGACTGGCCATGGTAAGACAGAAAATGCTGGATTAAAATGCACCTTAGATTGATCGTGCAAAGCCATTCTTATGCCAAAACAAACAAGCAAATTAGTATTTTCTTCAATAAGGGGTGAGCACCAGAAATAGCATACAAGTTGAAAAGACTGCTTGAAATGCTGCTGATTCCCTAAGATTTCTCTCACAAAAATATTTTACAACCTGAAGCCAGAATCCAGATCTCCATTTAGCAATGTTCTGTGTTTCAAAATGTTCCTCTCGTATTCTTCACCTTCTCCAGGTACAACTATTTTCAATTCACAATGATAATCTATGTTTATTTTCAACTCAGGATTGCATTCTTTTTATAAAAGTCAAGATTATTGATTGTAAATATGAACTACATTTTTTTATTCCAAAGATTTGTATGGCTACTCATCTTAAAAGCATACATCTGTTGTCAAGTCTCAATGGTCGTGTTGACACATCACAATAAGCCAAAACACCATCATGATAAGAGATATGAACTTGGCAAATATTTTTCCAAATAATTATACAAAGCAGAATATATAGACATTTTAATAAATAAACAGTAAAATCCAACAAACCTGCTTCTCCCTGTAGCATCTTTTAGCAGCTGGTTCTTCATCCTCCTCCTGAGATATTCCAATGTTCTGGAAGTCCTCCAGTTCCAGAGCTTTGGCCTTGGCACACTCAATCACATGTTTGGGAAAGGCAGCCAATTCTGCTACATGGATACCAAAGCTCTGGTCACAGGCCCCTGAAGAAGCAGAACGAGGAAATCATTTTAATGTTAATGTTAACTTAATAACTTCAGACCACACAAGAGCAGAATATGCACCCAAAACAAGATATTGACAAGTATTCAGGTCAATAGCAACAATACAGGAAATCCTCTATTTACAACCATTTGTTTAGTGACTATTCACAGTTACAACTTTCTTCACACTTAGGACTACTGCAGCATCCCCTGGTCATGTGAACATAATTTAGATGCTTGACAACTGGTTCATATTTATGATGGTTGCAGTGTCCCAGGGTCATGTGATCACCTTTTGCAACCTTCGGACAAGCAAAGTCAATGTGGAAACCAGATTCACTTAACAACTGTGTTACTAACTTAACAAATGCAGTGATTCACCTAACAATGTGGCAAGAAAGGCCATAAAATGGGGCAAAACTCACTTAACAACTATCTCACATCAACAGAAATTTTGGGCTCAATTGTGGTCATAAGTCAAGGACTACTTGTAATCAACCCTTTGAAGAGTTAGATAAGACTACATTCCCCAGATTTCTTATTCCTGATAAATGCATCCCAAATTGATCATTAGACAATTTTTCTATTTTTGTATAATGTATAAAATGTAATATAATTTCCAAGTCAATCTGTAGCCATTTTAATAAATTTTCCATATTTTATTGTACATTTTAATTGAAATATCATCTACTGATTTCAAAATGTTGTGACAATAATTAAAATAAATAACAAATGCATATACAATTCTATATACACAGCCAAGATAAATTATATTTTGAGCAGGAGGTTGGACTAGGTTCCTTCCAACTCTGTTACTCTCTTATAATCCTGAACAAATACTAATTTTCAAATTATTGACTTGAGTGGTTATTCCAATATAAATATTCAAGCTGATATGCACTGTATCAGCTGTTATAAATTTAACTCCTTCCTTACAAAAAATTGAATAGTAAAATGGGACAAATTGAAGATTGACAATTTTAATTTTCTAAATGAGATTTTTAACTTTCCTAATATACGTTCACAATTTTAAATATATATTTTAAAAGTTGTAATCAATGAAGCCATTTCTGTATCACTATCCTCTAATATCTGAGTCTTTATTTCTAACAACTGTTTACTTAGATCTCATTAACTATTCATTATTTGAATCTGCTGAAATCAGTCCAGTTCAACAACTCAGCTGGCATTTCTCATAAAGATATTGTTAAGATAGATCAGATCCTGAGAGCTATATTTTCACAAAATCAAAGAAAGTAGAAATATAAGAAAGTATATTTTACAATCTATAAAGAGAAATATCTAAGACAATTTTTCAACTTTGCAAAGAAACAATCACTCATTCTACAAAAAAATAAAGCAGATTTTCTGTCCCAGCTGAGTAATGCATTTCACCTTTTTTCACACGGTACAACATTGTCAGGGTTTCCTTTGTAGTTAATGCCGTAACGTGCAAGTTATTTACAGTGGGTATTTGATCAGCCAGTGCTGTCAATTCATGAAAATGAGTAGCAAACATAGCAAAAGCTTTCATTTTGCTGGCAATGTATTCAGAAATTGCCCAGGCCAATCCAAATCCATCATATGTTGATGTTCCTCTCCCTAACTCATCAATGATTATCAAGGAATGCTCGGTTGCAGTCCTAAAAGGAAAAAAAAAGATACTAATTAGACTCTACTTTTAAAGTAGAACAATTTGAAACAGTTTTTCATAACACATTTGTGTGCGTTACATCCACTAATATTTGCACTTTTCTTTGCACCTGCTTACAAATTTCTCTGTATGTGTGCACAAGAAATTTACATTGCAGTTCACATGCCAGCTTGGAAATACACATTTTAAATTTGTACTAAAATGTGACTTGATGAATTTCTCCTCATCTCTATATAGAAAGCAGAGTTTCTCTATACACTTGATCTAAACCAGGGGTATCAAACTGGATTTCTTCGAGGGCTGAATCAGCATTTTACTTCTCCTCGGTTGGCCAGGAGGGGAGGGCAGGGAGGGGGGGGGTCGGGACTGATGCCTCCTGCAGCAACCTGCTGGCCAAAACAGCTCTGCTCCATTTTCAGCCTGAATGGCCTCCAGCAGCACTCTGCTGGCCAAAAACGGGCTGTGTGAAGGTCTCATGAGGACCTTGGCCCATTTTGGTTGGCAGAGGCACCGTGTGCCGGTCCTTTGATATTTCCAGGCGAGCCCCGCAGGCCAGATTTAAGCACCCTGCGGGCCGGATCCGGCCCACAGGCCTCCAGTTTGAAACCCCTGATCTAAACCTACAGATGGGTTTGTACAAGCAGACGTTAGAAGGACATATTCAGGACAAAGGAAATCTGTAAGGAAATCTAGTTTGCAGAATGCTAACGCCCTTGTTCAATTCCTAAAATTTCCATCCCCCACCCCCACCCCAAATATCAGTATTCTGTGCTTAATGGGCTGTTTGAACTAGAGGATTTCAAGAATTTGTGATTTCTCTTGAGATTCCGTCCGATAAAATTTCCTTTTGCACAAGGGCAGTTCTTGTGCAAGCAATCAATTGTGCAGGCAATTAATTTGAGGGAGAAAAGAATAAAGCCCTGTGGGTAGGTATAGAAAAATAGCAAAAAGCTATTGATTTCTTTAGGAGCAAGAGCAGAAGGAAACAGAACTTTTCAATGAAGCAATGTAGCTAGGAGAAAAAAACGGGGGAATGAAAGATAGCTGTAGCAATAGGTAAGTGAAGGCAGAATAGATCTTACAGTCATCTGTATGTTCTTTAGAAGGGGCAGATCAGTAAGCCTGGAGAAACAGTCTTTACCTTTCACACTTCTGCTGAACAAAAGTTGTCACTGCACTTACCTAAGGATGGAGGAAGTCTCCAGCATTTCTGCCATGAAGGTAGATACCCCTTTCAGTTGACTATCTCCAGCTCCAACTCGAGCCAGGATGCAATCAACGATAGTCACTTCTGCAGAGTCACATGGCACAAAACATCCTATTTGGGCCATAAGAACGATCACCCCAGTCTGCCGTATGTAAGTTGATTTTCCTCCCATGTTTGGCCCTGCAGAGCAAGTATTCCCCAAAAGTTAAACAAAATTGCACAGGATTTCAGAACTGTAAACTGGACAGTCTTCTTTAGCAACTTACTTACTTACATTTTTTTTACAGTCTTTAACTAGAATGTTTATTCTATATAACTAAAATAATTATTGCTAACTCAGGCATATCCCTTATTTCAGTTTCTACAGACAAATGCTTTCAGTATCTGCTATCATCTGCAGTGATAATTTCCTGTTAAGCCTATGTCTCCACCCACAATCTAGAGCTCCCAGAACACCAGCTGTATGGGCAGCAATAAAGGATGCTGGGAGCTATAGCTCAGGAACATCTGAGGGCCAAGAGTGTTTCGCTCTTGCACAAGGGTCTAGCAGACAACTAAATTTTAAAATAGGCAAGGCAACATTTCTGAATAAACAAAGCTTGAATGCCAGGATTCTCCTGGTGACTCACATTCATGACCCAAATGCAGACAGCAGCAAAAAGGACTTATTTTCCCAGCAATGAAAGCAACAGAGCCTTTGGGATCGCCCTTCCTCTTATTATAAGCCTCTGCTGCTCATGCCCATTTGCCTCTTTGTGGTTCATGACCAACTAACTAATGGAAGGAGATAGTTCTGCCAAGGTTAACTAGAGGTCCCATGGCCTTGCTTGGAAGAACTCTGACAAATGGGATTCTACATTTTTAGTTCTATGAAATGAAATGGAAAGTGTATTTTGGAGTTACAGCTTCATGTGATTATGCCTAAACACAAAAATAATGTGTGTGTTTGTTTGTTTGTGTATGCAGGGTTTTTTTCTTTTTAAAGGGGGGGGGATTTTTCTTTTAACTACAGGATTTTGTGCAAATTCCATGAAACTAACGAGTACTAAACAAAATTAGCCTTAGGCTAATGTTATCCTCTCTTCTCACCCAGAAAAAAATAAGCTTACATTGAAAGAAATGTCAACATTAGAAATGGTCAGTTTCTTTTAAAAATAAATCAAAATACAAAAGAAATCACTGTAGGTTAGACTGGAATACCAAAATAGCATCTCAGAAGGCAGCAGTGGCAAATCATTTCTATACTGTTGCCAAGATATCATCATATATTTGCCTAGTCTGTAAATACTAGGAAAGTGTAGGTATGTCCAGGGTTTGTTTGGGGGTTTTTTTTTGGGGGGGGGGGAGGAGGAGAGAGAAAAGCCGTTTCACCAAAAGTGCTATGGGAAAAGAGAGGCTGGGAAATGCCTAGAGAACTGAGAGTAAGATAACCAAAGGTGCATCTATTAGACTTCCATGTATTTATTTATAAGGGAAGGAATTAAATCTTTGGGGTAGATGAAAGCACCATAAAATTACTTAGGCAATTTGTTGAGATAGCATTCTACAGGAGAGTGGAAAAGTCTGGCTTTGTTACAGGAAAATAAAGGAGAGTGGATGTTTCAAATACACAGGGATACATGAGAATTGAACAGAACATTCAAAGGCCAAACTGGTCATCTGTGCCCTCACTTGCATAGACCTCACCTAAAAACTCTAAGGTATTTTATAGATTAAAGTGCTGCAGATCAATCATTTTTCAGGTACGAGTCATTCAATCTGAAGAACTGCTATAAAAAACAATAAGTTAAAAAAAAACACCACTGATTTACAACCGAGCTGGGGGTGGAAGGGGGAAGGGTTACTTCTATTTGGGACTTCCCAGAAGAGGAAATGAGGGTGAACAAAAAAACAAAAACAAGGAACAAACTGAGGGTGTGGGTTTGCTCCAGACTTTTTCAACTGAAAGCCCCACACACCCCCAGGCAACCACAGCTGTTCCAAGTTTATTGCTTTATTTGCATATCATGAAAATCATCCCCACTAATTTAGAAAGCAGCAGTACAACAATTCCCTCTTTAAAAGTGAAATTTGGGTGCAAGAGGCTTACTTGAAAATGCCTCCCTCTAGAGTCTAAAATTGACTGCACACCTAAACACAAAATACTCTTTTGGAACAACTGTTATGCCATCTTTTTCTGTCTGTTTAAAGACAATGCTTCAAGCCTTTTAAACTATCTTTTTCTGTCTGTTTAAAGACAATGCTTCAAGCCTTTTAAACTATCCACATACAAATTTGCAGCTCAAACCGAGTCAGAGGCAGAAGACTATAAACATGATATAAAAATGAAGTCTCACCAGTAATGATGTGGAACATCTGTTTGTCCTTCTCAAAAGTAACATCATTTGGGATGAAGGCAACGTCATCTTGAACTTCAATGCAAGGGTGCCTGGAAGCTTTCAAGATAATTCTTCCTTGCCCTTTTTCTAGAATAACTGGGCGCACATATGGTATTGGAGCTGCATTTGATGCATGAGCAAAACTGACAACAGCATCTAGCTGGGCAATGACATCATTGAGAATCTGAATAGGTTCTTTATACCCTATTGAAAAGAAAGTATGTTCAGATATTTTTCTCACTATACAGAAAGCCAAAGGAAATTCCTAATGTTATTTTAGTACCATTCTCTTTAATAGTGTAGTCAGTTTGACATAGAATTATATATTCTTTTCATTTACAGTTGGATTTTTATTTCACTGTAATTTTATAACCGTGGGAAATAGACTGATCTTTAGCAAATAAAGTTAGTCCTACTTAGTAACCTGGATGGGAAATCAAAAAAGATCAAGGCTGTGGGTTAAACTAAAAAGGAAAAGAAAAACAGAATATAACAGGAAACCACTTCCACATCATTGTTCCATTTATGAAATCATCAGGAATAAAATTGATTTTTTTATAGCTAGAGAAAAAAGGTCACTGGGAGTTCTAGCTTGATATTCAGCTTTATATATTTCAGTTTTAAAACCCCTTCAGATATTAGATTCAAATTCAGTCAAAGTTAAGTTCCAGCAACCAGCTGGCTCAATTAGTCCTTCTTCTCCAACTTAGTGTCTAATGTTATAATACCATCAATAGGTATCAAAAGCCCATTAATGTAAGAGATTCTCAGAGCAGGATATAAAGAATGCTAACACTTACAACTGAACACTTACAACTGAGAATGAAAAATGGAAGAAAGTAAGACCATTATACAAAAGGGGATCATGGGGAAAAGGGAGTGCTGGATTTGAATCAAGATGAGATACAACTTCTGCATTAGACTCATATCCCTCAGTAAAGCCAGTTCTTGAGTTACAATATTTAGTTTCTAGCTATGATGTTTCAAGGGTCTGAGAAACTTTAGCCAAATTCATGCTGCCCTAAATGAGCCTGAAAAACAGAATGTCAGAAGCAGTACGTTTTGTTGTTGTATCTAGTAGTGGATTGGCTAAGGGTGTGTTTGAATATAACTATGAGTTTGTTGAGGAACAGCAAATTAAAGGATTAACAAGCCAGCGGAGGGCAGAAAGTATGGTAATGGTGGCACTACACTTTCATTTTCTGAAATATAAGATGTATGACACAAGTTCTGGGCCAGGCTTGCAAATAGACCTACAAAACCTTCCAGCCTCCTCCTACTATAATTAAAACAAAACTGGATTTTCTTTCTATGTGAAGGAATAATGTTTCCCGTGCCATGTGTATTTGAGGGGACTTAGATCTACTTCTAAGTAAGTTCTTCATTTGGTCATCACTTCCTATATATATATAAAACTCAAGACTGGTTTATATAGGGTTGTCTTTGGAGAATATTCATAACCAGCAGCTAGCACAGAATATTTCATTTTCTCAAGGAGGAAGTTGCAGACAATATACTCTCAAGACAATTGAAAGGCTACCATGCTTCTTCTAGTGACATGTCAAGCCTGAGTATCTTGAAGATACTCTTCTACCTTCCCTCTCAGGTAAAAACATGCAGCTTGGGCTCTGTTTTTAACTTTGTTGCAGCAGTTGTTAAGCAAAAGTATATACGACATATACGACGACACAATGAGGGTCGTTTAGAACTTTCTGCCTGAATAAGACTCTAGAGATGAGCTTAAAGGCAAA
>JANHFL010000414.1:165038-185437 GCA_032468155.1 Oxyrhabdium leporinum
CCCCCCCCCCCCCCACAACATCACTGCCTGGGCATCCTTGAATACTGAAATAATTTTCCAGAATTCTTCCTTCAGAGTGTCTTTTCCACATCAAGGACCCCTGAAGATACACATAAAAATGGTATGTATTCATTGAAGACCCTGAATGTGTACAGTAAAAACAAGGAGCTAGCAGAACCTAGAAAGTGACTGAAGTTCAATGTAAATATCAGTAGCAGTGGAAAAGCTTATCTGACTTTCTTATTGAAGAAACCCTAATAAGTTTCCAAGAAGAGATTAAAAGAGCAATATGCTGCAGCTCTAACTTGGTGCCTCCAGATGTTCTGGGGTTGCAACTCCCAAAAATCACCAGGCTGGAGAAGGCTGACATGGAGCACTGCATTTTAGGCTATGAAGCTGTCTTAGGTAAGTCAGTATTGATGGTGACTTGAAAGGAGAAAAAAAAAATCAACAAACTTAAAAGTACTTCTTGGTAAAATAATTTTCACCCTCCAGCGTACTTAGTTCCTTGGCTGCAATTTTCAGCACACCCTGCATTTTTTTTTCCAGCTTATCCATGCTTTCTCTCAATTCAGCAAGATTGGGATCAATGGAAGGTTTGACAAGGTATTCATGACTTTCCACCTAGAAAACAAATTTCACAATATTTGCACTCTTATTACAAACTCAGTTAACAACTAAGGTATCGTGACTAAGACTTTCATTAATCAAAAGAGTTTGGAAAAATAATCACAAAGATCATTTAATTTTGCAGCCAAAGGGCTAATCAGACCTTTCAGCAAAAAACATGATTTCTTCAACTTCTTCAATTTCTTTCACAGCTGGAATCTCCCTTCATGAATTCTTTATTCATAAAAAATCAACACAGCAGCAGGTGAGGGCATTGTGCTATAGCGTACCTTATTTCCAGTGGTGGGATTCAGCCGGTTCGGGCCGGTTCACACGAACCGGTAGGAAAGATTCTGGCTGCCCCTGCCCGCCCCTTCCTGGAGTTCCCCATGTGCCCTGCCTTGACTCCTAGGTAAATGCGGGGAGGCCCACTAGGCCCGAAACGGGGCATGGGGGAGTGCGGCGTGGTTTTTGCTCCCAGGAGGCTGCAGGGAAGCCTACTAGGCCCACCCAGTCACATGACCAATAAGCCACACCCACCATGCCACGCCCACAGAACCGGTAGTAAAACATTTTGAATCCCACCACAGCTTATTTCATATTGGAAACAACACCATTATAACTCAAGGAAATCTGTTCAACTTTCCTTCTTCTAAAGAGATTCTATTGTTATCATTACAAAGGTACTACATTCATATCCCATTTTCCTTCTTTAATAGAGGACTAAATACTTTAAAAAAGATAAACAAAAACAAAGGTTTGGAATGGAAGGCAACATCTGGATCCTCTTCTCATTACATTAAACAAGACAATAAAAGCTCTGTCTGGAAACACCAATCATCTAGGAATCTGCTTCACAGGAAAGAGCCATTATTTCTTCCATGCATAAATCAAGACAACAAACTGAAACTGCATAGTTCAAAAGAAATTTAGAATGCAATCTGTTAAAATTATAGTGGAGTTCTATAACTCCTGAGGAATTCCTCTCCCTGCACACAAATGGAGTAAATCTAAATCAAATCTTAGTCTCTCAATCACAATGCTGTATCAGCAACTGAATATGTCTGTCCTCAACAGAAATTCAAATTTTATTTATAAATCATTGTTCTTCTTATCACAGCAACAACAATAATGCTTCAGGTCTGAGAGAGTCCTAAGACAAATACTCTGGTATACACTCCATTATTTGCTAATATAACCCTGTAATGCGCACCATCTAAGAATACATCCACAATTATCTATAGACCAACCTTCTTCTACCTTTTAAAAAACAAAGTGGCCTGAGCAAGAATCCCCAGACCTTGAGATTAAATAATGAGAGGGAGGGAAGAAGAGAGGGAGAGAAGAAGAGAGGGAGAGAGGGGGGTGTTTACTCAAGGCTTTTTTTTGCTTTTTAATTTCCCTAGGAGCAGCAGTTAGCTCTATGGAAAGAAAGGAAGAAAAGAACCCAATCTAAGTTGTGTGGTTAAAGATATTCTGGATGCAGAACATCTAGATAATAATTACAGTAACTATTTTGCCAATTTATATCTTGTGGAGTTTTAATATGCCTCAGAAGACCTGGGCCTTTCCAAGTAGTGTAACTGTCAGATACTGGGCTTAACGTGCTTGTATGTTTGACAATTAACACAAAGAGAACTCCATTTTCCTCCTTTTTGTCTTGCCAAAAAAAGCAGTAGCAGCAAATAACAGCTGAAATCACCCCAAGCTGTCCTGGTTGGGTAAGGCAGACCTGGTTTTTAAAGAGATCCTATAAGGATTTCCATGGGCAGCCCTGCTATGGCGCAGGAGGACCACTCTAATCAGTGACAAGTGGCCATTTCTTCTCTTATGTCAACATTGCAACTGTGTAAGGATCTGAAGAAACAGTTCAGGGCAGGGGGCAGTGGCTGGCATAATGCTCAAAAACATCACATGCTGAGGATACAACTAACAGTACTGTTTAGGGGCCAGAACTGATTGTCTGTCTGTCCGTCCGTCCGTCCGTCCGTCCATCCATCTATCCAGTCTTTATTATTTTCACAAATAACTCAAGGTGAAGAACATATCCAACACATCTTTCTCCTATTTTCCTCACAACAACAACCCTATGAGGTAAGTTGGGCTATGACAGAGTGACTTATTCAAGGTCATCTAACTGGCTTTCATGGTAAAGTAGAACTTGAACTCACTGTCTCTTGCTTTCTAGCCTCGTGCTTAACATTTAGACCAAATTCACTCTACTACTATGGTACTACTACTATCATATTAATGAAAATCCTCAGGGTTTTTCGTATGGAGAAACTCAGAAGTAGTATAAAAATTATGCGCAGCTCTTCCGATTGATTATTTAAAGTTAAGGCAAGAGCTAGACAATAAACACAGTCTGCATGAATATGAAAGAACATGGAAAAAAACTAGCTATCAACAAATTATTGAAGGACTAAAATATAAAAGGACTATTTCATTCAGCAAAAGTCAGAAGTCTCTCTGAGTAGAATTTGAACATAAAATAATATTTTCCTTTTAGTATACTTCTACTACCCAATAGCTCAAGATTTTATTTATATTTTTTTGCCTTCGAGTCAGTATTGACTCTTGGCACAACCTGGACAATTCTCTGAAGTTTTTTTGGCCAATTTCTGAAGTGATTTGCCATTACCTTTTTCCTAGGGCTGAGAGACAATGAGTAGCTCAAGGTCACTCAGCTGGTTTTGTACTTAAAGCAGTTCTAGAACTCATGAGCTCCTATTTTCCAGCCCAGGCCCTTAATCACTACACTAAACTGGTTCTCTTGTTAAAAATACATTGGCTCTAAGCATGAAATATCAGAAAAAGCAGAGATATGAATGTGATATGTTACAGAAGGAAAAGCATGCACTGTTTGTTTTTCAACTAAATGACCTTTTCAATTTATAACTATAGCAGGACAATAATTTGTACACAAGACAATGGGAAGAAGTAAAAAAGAAAGGAGGGCGAGGAGGAGAGAATATGTGGGGCTAACATTCTGAGGGTAACTGGCCTAGCAGTGGCTATTGACAAGGGAGCTGATAAGAGAAAAGACTATATTCTAGCATACCAAATACTTTTACATAAAAGTACAATTACATAGTGAATGGGTTTCTTGCTGAGGCCGAAGAAAAGGAGGATAAGCTATAAAAGGCCATGATTTATGGGTCTCCTAACAATGTCATCTTTTTTTATCCTGTAGTGAGAGTGAGAGAAATCTTATTTGATTTAACCCTTTAGAACAACACGTTCTTATTCCTATAACAAGAAGCAGGATTTATCATATATCTCTTTCCTGCAGCTTAATTTTTTAGTGTCCACTAACCCTGAATAAGCACCACCAGAAATCTATTATATGGGGAAATGCTTAAAACAGCTGTGTCAATTAGCCAAAGCTGAAGAGGTCCAATAAATATTATTACAGGTAGTCCTTGACTTACGACCACAATTGATCCAAAATTTCCATTGCTATACAAAGCAGTTAAGTGAGTTTTGCCCTATTTTATGATCTTTCTTACCACAGTTGTTAAGTTAGTAACACAGTTGTTAAGTTAGTTGTTAAATAAATCTGGCTTCTCCATTGAGTTTACTTGTTAAAAGTTTGCAAAAGTTGAACACTTGACCTTGGGACATTGCAACCATCATAAATATATCCCAGTTGCCCTGCAGCGGTCATTAAGTGCAACTACTGGTCGTAAGCCTTTTTTCCACCACTGTGGTAACTTCAAACAGTTGGGAAACAACTGGTCCTTCAGTTTAGAACTACCTGCAATGCAAATTTCTTTCCTTGACAACAGAAGTGGGTAGATCAGCCAGACAGGCTTCAAATCCAGCATGCCTCTCTCATGGAGAAAGAGATGTGATGCATCACAGAGAAAAATACAGTAGTTAAAGGAGCAACACTCAAGTCTTAAAAAGCATAATCCTGTAGGTTTACCAGTTGGAAACAAGAGTAAAGAGAAATGACTAATACTTAAACTCTGTAAGAAAATCTTATGGATGAAAAGAAATGTCTAGAAGAGGCAGAAAGTGTGACCATGGATTGTCCAACTTTGATTTATGGAATTCACTGTCACAAGATAGTTCCAGAGTTTGAAATGTCTGATGCTCTCTCCTAGCCCTTTAATTAAGAAAGAAAATCATGTTCTGTTACATGAATGCTTTTAAAATTGTTTTTATGGCTGGATTGTATTCTGCCTAGTCACTTTTCTTAAGATGGATGGACATATAAATAGGATTACATAAATGAGTAAAATGCACTGATTGTTACTAATACAGATAAAAGAAACAGACAACAAAGTTACAGATCTTTTTGTGGCTATTAACTGCAAAGGTACGACACTATCATAGATCCTAGCTGTTGAAAAGCAATAGTAAAGAATGGCTATTGCTAACATACATAGCTTACAAGGATTCTTAGGCTTCAATACAACTGAGCAATCCTTGCAAAACTTCAACATGAGAACTCAGCTTGCCTTTCTATTAGTCACACAGAATCAATACAAAACAAACCTGGTACAGTGCCCTTTCTTCTACTCTGAATATGTAGGAAAGGGTGCAGTTGCCTGTCTGATTATCTTGCCAGAGTGATGTCATATTTACCCAACAGGGTTCAGATTAGCAAGGAGGAAGAGACCACAGATGAACAGATGTATCAGATACATCTGTTCTGATACAGTTCTACAAAGGAATTATTGAGTCTGTTATTTGCACCTCTATAACTGTCTGATTTGGCATATCAACCAAATAAGACAGACACAGACTTCAACGGATAGTTGAGACTGCAGAAAAAATAATTGCAACCAGCCTCCCTTCCATGGAGGACCTGTATATACTGCAAGAGCCAGATAGAGGGCTGTGAAAATATCTACAGACCCCTCACATCCTGGACATAAACTGTTTCAACTTCTTCTGTTAGGATGACACTATAGGGCACTGCACTCCAAAACAACCAGACACAAATAGTTTCCCTCCCCTACACTCTATGCTATCACTCTGCTAAACAACTAATTAACACAACACTGTCTTATGTCCTGGGATGTCAAACCACTTAGTAGGACTGTATTACCTCTCATCTTTCCTCTTACCTATTTCCTTAGCTTCTATAACTTTGTTGTTTGTATCTCATGATTTATGTTGATTGCTTTTATTAGTACCCTATTATGATTTATGTTGATTTAGTATCCTATGACTATCACTGAGTGTTGTATCTTATGATTTATGATGATTGCATTTTATGATTATGATCATGATTGTTGCTTGTATGTAAACCGAGAGCTTATGCACCACAGACAAATTCATACTTGGCCAATACACTTAGCCAATAAAAAATTATATTTTATTCAATGTAGAGTAATGAGACCGCAGAGATGATCCGTTCTAAACATCAGTATTGCCTTGAGAGAAGCACAGAAGATGAGCCAAGTCAAGTGAAAAGTTTAAAAGCCTGCTTGTCTGCATTTAGCAGTTTACAAGATAGCCTGAACAGTGTTGCAAGATATCTAAATCCAGGGTCTGTAAATGAACTATAGCTATACCCAAAACACTGAAAAACTAAAATGCTCCACTTATTACTACTGATCTACTGATCAACAATATGTATCTTATTATATGGAAAGCTGAACCATTTTAATTATTGAAAGTTGAAAGACAGAAACATAATTTTCTTTGAAGGTGAACACAAAAAATATGTCCTGCAGATGGAAATTACATATTATATAATGTGTAATGGTACAATTGTTCCTGGCTTTTAGAAGTTGTTGTCAGTCAAAGCTAAAAAAGCATTTTTTCAAAGGCTTCTCAAAGGACTTTATCATTCAGCTGCTGCATTGTTTGTATTTTTAATACAGTACAAAACTCTCCTGTAATTGAGATTTCACAACCCAACATAAACAGTTTGGACAGGGGAAATAGAGGTACCATAACAGAATAATCTCAAGAAAGAATTGAGATATTTTCCCTAATGAAAAATGAATAGAGAAAAAGGGAAATTCCCATCAGAAGTTAAAGGAAATAAGATCAGAGCTTTTAAAAATTAACAACATACAAAATCTTTGTAGTGAAAATCTGACATAAATGTAAATTAAACCTGATCATTTTCACAACTCAAGAGATTTCCATCATTTCCATACAGCGAAAATGAAAGTGATTTACAACTGTTCTCATGTTAGAAATGAAGCAGTAAAAAAACAGAAAGAATTCAAATTAAAGTCCAGCAAAGGGTTAGAATAAATCAGCATTCAATCAATCAATTAACAGTTAAAGATAAAAATCAAAAAGAAAAAATGAAAACTTCAAGAACTGCAGTTAAAAACTGAGGCACGCTTCAATAGAACAAACAGCTGAAAGGAAAAGATAGAGATCCAACTGTCCAGTAGCTCCTACTGAAAATTGCAGCTATCGAGATTCCTCTTCCCCAGTAGTTCTACAATCATCCGAGGATCATCTTGGATCATTCCTAGTTGCTCCTGTTAAAATCTGGCAAGTGCACCACCAAAGCTGGCTCTTTGGCAGCAAAATCAGCTGTTTGTCGGCAGAAGGAAAAAACTGCCCTGCTGCTCAGTGCACCATTTTCGGAGGACTCCAGTCAAAGCTGATTGAATGGCTAATAGGGCTATGGTTTATCACAGTAGCTCACTCTCAGCACTAGAAAGGAGGCAACGGCAAACCACTTCCGAATAACCTTGTCAAGAAAACTATAGGGACTAATCAAGGCAGTTGCCAGGAATTTAAAAGAGGGCAGGAGGAGGAAAAGTCTTGAAAGAATCAAAAAGAGGGGAGGGCTCTATATAACAATGTACCTTTCACAAAGTAATATGTTGGTGGGTTCTAAAACTTCAATCTATACACAAAAAAATTATTCAACAAAGGTTAATAATTTGATTGCCATGATGACTTGTAACTTCACCATGCATTGTGCAAAGAGAATTAAACGATTCATAAAGGTTTTCATGTCAAACTGAAGCCCATAAAATTTCCAATCACAAGAGTCTAGCTTTTTACACTCCAGAAAGTTTACTATCCCAGTAACTACAGGTGAACTGTTCATGAATGTAAAAATACTAACAAAGCCTGGCACAGAATGCTCTGTTTATTTATTTATATGTATGCCCTACTCAACCATTTCACATCACTGTATGTAGGAGTTTCATTTTACAAATCGCAATTTTGTTGTTTGATTTTAAAGAAAACACAGCTTAGCTGGAAGGAGTAGAAGGACAAAAGTGAACATTAAATGCAAGAGCAAGAACAGAGAGTACTAAGTAATTCAAGAGTTGAGTTCTAATTTATAATAATTTATTTATAATTTTACCGATATTACACAGTAAAATCTAAATGAATCATTTTTTAAAAGGGCAACAAGTATCCTTTAGATCATATTTGGAATTTTTAATCCTCTAATTGATTGAATATGAGCCTTTATATTTCTGGAATAAGATACCATTTTATTGTATTATGGATAGGAGTTGAAATCAAATACTTGAGGCATGAAATTGGAGAAAGCTAATGTAAGCGTTTGATGAGAATGGAGGCAAAGAACACTCCATTTTTCTGTTTATCTCTGACTTTGTCTTTATCATCTTTTTGAGTGAGTCTTCCCAGAAAAAAAGGATTGCTTATTCAAAGAGTTCTGCAAAAATGTTCATTGATAACACATACATACTCACAAATACATACGCTCTTTCCATAACTTGTAACTATTAATCTGAACAACAGAATTGCAATACATTTGGTATACATGTTTCCGAGTTACCAATTTGATCCATTTTTCTGATCATCTATCACTATTCTGCATGAACCTTTTTACTGATACTGATACGATACTGAGTTGTAAGGTGATTTCTAAATTACAAATCCTAACTTCCAGAGAAGTGTGTGATCATGTTTGGGAAAAATATTCCTGTAGCATATTGACCAAAATGTGCCAGTACTGTGAGTACTGTTGTTATTATTAAAAGGCAATGCTGCATGTGGCATTGGTATGACTAAGCCTAGTGCTTTTATTATATTACAAAGCATTATGTGAAAACTGTGATTGATCAAAGCCATGATGGGCAGCAGACATTAATCTATGGGCCCACCAGGTGATAACCATAAAATATGCAAGACTGTAACATGCAATCAAGGAAAAAAGGGCTTTACTATATGATATTAATAGATGAGTAGAAACAAGAGACTATGGAAAATACTATTGGGCCATTCAGAGTCGCAAAAATGAATGGCAATAACAGTTCCTTTGTGAGTATTTTCTTAGAAAAAGCTCTGTTCAAATAAATGGTTTATGCATAAGTCTATTCATGCATACACATGGATAAAAAAAAGAACTGAATTGATTTAACTTGAATGCTTAGGAAGAAAAAAAGAGAATATGAGTGAAGGATACAAAATGATTTGAGGTTTTGAATATGAAACAAGCCATTTGTCAGTGTTGGAAGCCATAATTGCGAGGCCTCTGCGGCTGCCACATAGTCGCACATGGAAACCAGGGAGGGGGTTCTTTCTCATACACTTAGAGGGGTTAGTAGACAAAACAAAATTCTTTTCAAATGTGTCAAAGCCATCCTGACAAGCACCTGGAAGAGGAGTGACAAGAAGAGCGAGGAAGCTGAATTTGAAAGAGGATTGGGGAATGTGACCTTTGATGATGGTTTGGAGGTGGATCTTTGATTTCTTTTGGGTGGGGAAAACCCTGGGCCTTCAGATTCAGGTTTTTCCCAGATGTGCCAACATGATTTCTTTAATAAATTCTTACTGCTGAATAAGTTATTGGAACTTGCATGGAACACTGACACCATTTTTGCCAGTCAAGAGTGAATCTTGGGAAATATAGACATTGAAGAAATGTAAGAAATAAGTGTGAAAATAAAGCTACTTCAGGAAGAGAAAGCAATTATGAAAAGGTATTAGAAAACAGGTTATCTTCCCAACTGAATAAATGGAAAGTGGATATTAAAAGGGAAGCCACTGTGGCATAGTGGTTAGAATGCAGCATTGCAGGCTAACTCTGCCCACTGCCAGGAGTTTGATCCTGCATGACTCATAGTTGACTCAGCCTTCCATCCTTCCGAGATCAGTAAAATGAGGACTCAGATTGTTGGGGGCAATGTGCTGACATTTGTAAATGTCTCTTATTGCTCAGAGAATCCTGTAAACACTCTGGAGAGGTGTATAAGTCTAAGTACTATTGTTATTGTATAAGTCTAACTTCTATCACTAGTGCTAATATAAAAGCTTCCTGGAAATGATGGAAAACAACTATATCACTAAGTATCACTGGAGTATGGAGGAGCTTGGGGAAATGTAAGTAGCACTGGTTGAAAAAAAATGAATGTAAGAGCAGTCATCATTATCCCTAATGAGGGTAAGCATAGCTTTGCTTACCTGAAAGATAACAGCAAAATGAGGATGTAGTTAGTTATGCATGTATCCATAGGGAGGGAAATATACTACTGAAAATCTTATTATTATTTTTATTCAATATTATTATTAATGCAAATAACCAAAGCATCCTGAATTATCAAAACTGGAAATGTGTCCATGCAAAGGAACTTTGGGTTGGACATATTTACAGTGCTTCTAGTTGCTATACTGATAATTAGTTGGGTGAGTCTTCTGAACAGGTCCTACTGCATCTGAGCTTGCCCATTCCTGGTATGGCAACATGTCTCTGAAATTTCCTTCTTGACAAATTTCTAATTGTGCTCTGTGCTATAAACTGGCATAGAACATATATGATAGGACCATAAATCATTCTACTTTCATAGATTACCGTATTCATGTCCAAAGTTTCATCGATCATCTTTTGGAAATTGGAGAAATCACAATTTAGCTCTTTAAGAGGTTTTGTGAATACCGCATCTAGTAGTGTATTGCAGTTTCCTGTCAAAAGATAAAACACAAAGAAAAGAATCGCCAATAAGTAAACTGACTGACAATCCTACTTGAATTTATCAGATATGTTTAAATAGTTTAGCAGCTGTATAGCAACTGACTAAATAGTAATTTGAGAACCAGTTTGGTGCAGTGGTTAAGGCTGCAGGCTAGAACTAGGAGACCATGAATTTTAGTCTTGCCTCAGGCTTGAAGCCAGTTGAGTAACTTTGGACCAGCCCCTCTCTCTCAGCCCAGGGAAGAAGACAAGGGCAAACTACTTTTGAGTCTTGCCAGAAGAACTACAGGAAAAACCCAGGCAGTCTTCAAGAATCAACAATAATTTGAAAGGGAAAAAATAGTAATTTACAGAATTATACATTTAAATATGTGGTTGGTAGTAGAGAGAATTTTAACACT
This sequence comes from Oxyrhabdium leporinum, assembly GCA_032468155.1. NCBI lineage: Eukaryota > Metazoa > Chordata > Lepidosauria > Squamata > Cyclocoridae > Oxyrhabdium > Oxyrhabdium leporinum. The sequence goes on from JANHFL010000414.1 coordinate 175,929, forward strand.
TTTGTGGATTCCCAAAGTCTTGATTAGCTTAGCATTTTTCTCCTTTTCATAAGGAATCCTGAATCAAATCAATCCATTTCTAACATGAGAACAGTTACTCTGTAATCCAGGCACCTGGAATATAACCCTACTCAATATGGAATGTCATATATATATAAGTACTATGTAGATATTTTGGACTGCTTTCATTGTATCTTGAATAGAAAGGGTAGAAAAGTGCAAATTATTTTTTAAATTATTCTTGCTTAAGGAGTCTATTTCACAATTCTGAACAAAACCTAATTTGTTTATAATTTGTTACCACAATGTAGCACAATACTGTAAATTACTTGCATGCCATTAATGGAACAGGTGCAAATCCTGACTTACTGCAAAATATTGTTGTCTCGCAGATAATAGTCCAATAGAGAAGGGATAACTCCTATTCAGGTGAGAAGCTGGGTCAGATAGAATGTTTCTTTCTCTGCCCTTAAAAGGAAACTCTCTTTTACTATTATTTATCACAGCAGTAACAAGAGACCACAGAAAGAGTTAGTATAGTAATATTTCCTAGGTTTATAGTACTACCTGCAAGACCAACGACTGCATTCTGGAAGCCAATCTATCAATCTTACAATGTCAGAAATATATGGAACGGTGAGCCCAAGTGAGCTCAATCTGGCTCCTAGTGGTTTCCTGAACATGTGTGTGTAACATTATATAGCTATAAGATGGGGAGGCAGGAATCCTTCTGCTCCAAAGACGTGCAAAAGGCTCTTTTGTACCATTTATTTGAATACCAAGTACATGATGGAGTACATCAGGGGTGTCAAACTTGTGGCCAGCAGGCCGGATGCGTCACACGCTGGCCACACCCATCCCATTTTAGCGAAGAGGGGAAAAGTTGTGTTACATCACGTGACAACATGACATCGTGAGTTTGACACTCCTGGAGTACATACTCTCCCTGGCATTCTCCTGTTTTCAAGGCTAGGTCCTAAAGAAGCTGCCTATTTTACCTGTACCAAAGTAAGAGTTCCTAATAGGAATGTACAGACAAGATTTTGGGGTCCTTCCATGTGTGGCCAGACTCTCAATACAAACAACACAAGCTGTATAAGAAAGGGAGGTAATCTTTGCAGAAATATGCAATAACCATCATCTAGGTAGAGGGGCTGAAACATTATTTAAATCCTGGGAAACACAACTCAAGCAAATGCTTCTCTGATTCTCTGGTCTGGTCTATCTGGTAGGGCTGATCAATTTTATAAAGTAATTTCTCTTTCTACTCAATCTTAGGAGTTTCTCTAATGCTGTAAAATAAATACAGGTAGTCCTCGACATATGACCACAATGGAACCCAATTTTTTTGTTGCTAAGTGAAACATTTGTTAAGTGAATTTTGCCCCATTTTATGACCTTGAGTGAATCACTGTAGTTGTTAAATTAGTGACACCATTGTTAAGCAAATCTGGCTTCCCCACTGAATTTGCTTGTAGGTCACAAAAGGTGATCACATGATCCTGGGATACTCAACCATCATAAATATGAATCAGTTGCCAAACATCTGATTTTTGATCACGACCATAGGAATGCTGCAACGGTTGTGTGAAAAACCATCATAAATCATTTTTTTCAGTGCTGTTGTAACTTTGAACAGTCACTAAATGAACTGTTGTAAGTCAAGGACTACTTGCACTGTTTGCCTGGGTTAAACACATTTTGCCAATTACTAATATAACCCCCTAAAATCAACCATATAAATGATGGGGGCAATAACAGGCTAGCAATGAATGCTACTGTAACATTTGCAGAGGAACAAAGAAAATTAAGAGAATAAAATCCAGAGTCTTTTAAAACTATTCAGTAAATAAGTAATATACAAAGTATATTCAGTGGTTACAGAATTTTGACTTGAGCAAAAAGATAAATGTAACAGAGCCCCTTGAAGAAAGTATGACTGATTGGCTGACACCTTCAACTTACTTTCACACTATAAATTTCTGCTCCAGACCCTATTTTTAGAAGCCAATACATTTCTGGTTTTATGATTTCAAATGCAGAGTTTTCTTCGTTAAGGTAGTATTATTTTTTTTGAAAACAACCTTCAAATTTGTAGTAGCAGTCAGGCAGCAAGCATGTTATAAAGATTTTAATAGATAACAAATCTGGCATTTTTCATGCTGTCAAATTAAAGATATTTACTAAAATGCCATTTAATTTTCTCAGCTGCAGTACTGGCATATTTAACTCAGACAGGTTATTTTTGCAGAAGTTAGAAGGTTCACCTTTTGTTCACTTAATATTATATTATCTTTGACATTTGATGTCAGATGCAAAGACATTTATTATACTGAAAGGGAACAGCCTGATCATTCAGTTCTGCTAGAGAAATGTCCAAAAGATTAGACTGTAGCGGACTTGGATTATTCATACAATAAAGCAACAGTTCTTGTACATGGCCTTTTTAAAAACCAATTTGTTTTCATTCAACTTAATAGCCAGGAATTTCCATCAGATTCTGATTCATTCCTGGACAAAGTTAATGTATTTTGCCACATCCTATAGACATGGAATGTCATTAAGCCTTTGTTTGAAATGTATCAACAAGTTTGAATAATCTGTTTTCTTTTCAATATCCCACAACAATCAATTCCAAAATTACTCAGGGTTCCCTTGTATAATAGAATATTCATCATGAAAGTTTCCCTTTCTTACTATAAATATTTGGACTGTGTCTATATGTACAGACTTCAACTCTGAGAGTTCTCATGGCCATGATGTCTGGGGAATTCTGTGAGTTGAAATCTATGCACCTAGATAGTGTTAAATTTGGGAAAGATTTTTCCAGAGCCAGAATGTCAGTTACCTTCAGTCAAAAACCACTTTGTCGGTGTACATCTGATCCCTTGGATCACTGAGCACAGTCAGAAGTCAAAGAAGTGACTCTTCAGATAGCATTCTTATATGTCTAACTCTACAACACAGTAGATTCTAGTGCTTCTGACTGGTGTATTTGTTAATTTGCAGGTGACTGTGACACTTCTTAATAGCTGCTGACATTCTGGCTTATTCGTTTATTTGATGGACAAGCTGGAAATTTTGGATGGTCTGCCAAGATTTTTAGTCTCATACTCTCTTAGTCACAAACAAACGTTTCAACTTTCACAACTAAATCAGATCTGCTCCCCATGTATAATTTAATCAGTTAGGCCTTCACTGGCTACTAGCAATAGCAATAGCACTTAGACTTATATACCACTTCACAGTGCTTTACAGCCCTAAGCGGTTTACAGAATCAACATATTGCCCCCAACAATCTGGCTCCTCATTTTACCGACCTCAGAAGAATGGAGGGCTGAGTCAACCTTGATCAAGTGAGGCCCGAACTGCCAAACTGCTGGCAGCCAGTGATCAGCAGAAGTAGCCTGCAATACTGCATTCTAACCACTGTGCCACCGCGACTCTACTCCTCTATGAACAGAAGTCTATCTATAACATCAACCCCTTGAAGGTTGCTCAAAACCATTTTAGTATAACAAATATTGCTAGTTCTTTATGGACAATATGCTATAGAGGTTTCTAGACAAACAGTGTTATGACTACATTTTGAACAAAAGATAACTAATGGTTGTTATGATCAACCAAATATGTTATATTTTGGCTTCACCTTACTCTAAAGCCAACATACCAATTTATATCTTACTTTTTTTTCACTCCTATTTGTATTCATCTTTCTTTGTTCACAACTTGATCAATCCTGAGTTACAAATATTTCTAAAGATTAGCCTCCCAAACCTGCTTTGTTACTGTTCTAAAATTCTGCTTTTTATTTAGCAAATTAAATTTCTCCGTCTTCCTCTTTCTATTACCACAATTTGGAATAGCATGCCAAACTACATAGTAGGAGTTATCACACAAATGTGTTTTTTTTTAATTCAGCATATTCAGCATAATTCAGCAAAACTTGACTGACTCTTTAAAATAAAATTATTTCATCATTTAGAAAAAGGCATAACACAACTCTGAGAAAGATGTAATTATAGCTTCACTGGACATACAGGTAACGTCATGTGCATATGTAAATAAGTTCATGTAATAAGAGTCATGATTGACACATAAGTATAACTAATCCTGATTTGTTGTAAACAAACTTGGTTATATCCAAACATTTCTTACTTCACAAGTTAAGTGAGCAATCTTGAATTGTGTTCTGAATAAAAAATATCCCAGCCAGATTTTTTTTGCTTATTGCCCAATGTAGAAATTTCTAATTGTTTCACTGCATCAATTAGCATATTTTAATTGCCATTTTCTCTTTCCATTGATGATGTTTTTAAATCTTTATTGATTCAGTTCTTTGGTTGTTCTGTTCTTAAGAGATTGAGGCTATAGTCCTAATACCAAAATACTGATTTCAAGTCAATTCAATAATCAGAACTGGGTTTTTTTCCATTTTGCCTACATTAGTTGTTTTCTTCTTATATGAAAAATGAACAAAGAAATACAAATGTCAGATGAGCATTCCAAACCAGAATGCTCAGCTTTTTATACACGTGTGTATCACTAACATTGGCAGTAAAACAGTTAGTTCTTTTGGATTCTGTAAAAATCCTCTTCGCAGCTGAATGCTCTTGAGCTTATGAACTACACACACAATATTTAGAAAATATCTACTTTCTAAATATCTAAATTTGTATTTCTAAACATTTCTAAAATTTTTAGAAGTAAAATCTCTAAATTTTTGTAAAATTTAGAAATTTTCTAAAGATATTTAGAAAATAAGAAAAAAAATTACCATTATTTTTTTCCAGTGCCTGTGTCACATTAGGTATCTGATTAATTGCCTGATACATTTTGTAACAGTCTTGCAGAGTAGCTTTCTTCTGGAATTTTTTTCCTATCCGATTGAAGTCTGGGAAGCGGCGGAGAAGATCTTCTTGAAGAATTTGTCTTAGTTCTCCATCTTCCATGAAGGCCTCCACCATATCTAGCCTAAGTGTAAGATAAGTTTAAAATACACAGAAAAAAAAGTTTAGTATGTGGGACTGTCATGATTTTAAAAATCATGACACATTTTCAAATTAACTTTTAAAATGGGAGCTTAAAATTAATCAGAGCGCTAGGCTGGGGATAACTGTTCTACGATGCCAATGACCATAACCATAAATCATTTCACCATCAGAAATACTTTTTTTGGTATAAATTTTATTAAGAGTTTAAAGAGGATTAAAAACTAACAAAAATTAATACAAAGTAAAGAAAGATAAGAAAAACACAAAAACGTAAAAAGATAAAAAGAAAGCGGCTTCCAATTTCCTTTGCAGCAAATACAAGTAGGATTAGAAAATTACCTTGTTCTATAGTTACAAAATAGGCTTTTTCTATTATCTAATGTTTTCTCATCATCAAAACTATAAATCCAAAGTTCATTTTTTCTATTTCATTCCAAAAGTGTATAAGGGGTTTCCAGTAAGCAACAATTATAGATGTTGGCTTTTCTCTAATCAAAGAAGTCAATTTAGCCATCTCAGGAAATTCTATCATCTTCACCATTCCTCCATTGTGGGCAGTATCAAACCTTTCCACTTTGAAGCATATACCATAATAATCTTGCAGCAGTTATAGATAAAAGCAAAATTCCATGACATTTTTTCCAGCTGTTTATCCATCATTCCCCCAAAATAAATTGTCTGGTTTCATTGTACATTAATGTTTAAAACTTTCTGAATTAGTATATGTATTTGTATCTAAAATTTTCTGGCTACCAAAGATTCAGCTACAGAATTCCCAAAATCATACTCTATTTACAATAATCACAATGACTGTACTAAATGTTTATGCTGTCCAATCCCCAGTAACGGGAGATTATAAAATTTCTCAATTTACATATAATTCTCAATAATCCTCCAATTATAAAGAAATTACATATCTCCAATCAATTATCATTTTCAGTATGTTTTATGAGGCTCAAAGAATACAAGCACTAAAATGAGCCAAAGTAGAATTAAAATGCTAAATCAATAATTAAAAACGCAAAAAAAAATTCATAGCGAAATAGAAATCTCAGCATCTATGAAACAAAACTCTAATTCTGCAAGAAATGATGTTAAATGTAAAGTGCCTGTTTGGGAAAAAGAGTGATGGAGTTAAGTGTCATTTTTCAAAGCAACTCTGTTCTGGTTGCCAAATATGGCCTATTTGGCTAATAACAGTTACCTCAGAGTATCACAGCCCACTTGCTCAGTGGAACTGCCACCACACTAGACCCGTAAGCAGGTTTACCTTGACAGAAATTTGTAAAAATACAATATGGTCAATCATCCACATACATTAAGCATTAAAGGATAGTTCTTTAGCTCCATCATCCTAACAGATGATCATACAGCTATAAATCATCCTGACCACCTTCCCTTGCTATAATAAAATGCTTTTTCGTTGATTCCATGTTCAGGCGATCCAAAAGTTTCAACCTAGAAAGGACTGCATAAGAGTTGTTACAAGTACCCAAGGAAAGCGCTCGTGTTTTATGATTACTTCTAAACTATACAGGTTCCTCTGTATATGCTGACAGTTTCATACATGCATATTATTTATGGTTATTTTTAGTTGTTGTTAGACAAGCTTTGCCCCTGTGGGCCAGCTTTTCAGATACATTTCCTTACATAAACAGAGAAACAAAATGAGTGGGCAAAAACAGTGGAGCAGAAGCAACTTCTGACTTCCTACCAACTTCCCTGTTGAGTTTTGTTGTGAGAAATTGGCAGGGAGCACTGGAAATTTCCCTCCCTCCCTTTCACTTCCCAGTAGGCAGACAAGTGGCTGCTACTGCCCAGGTAGGGGAAGCGAGGAATTGCAGGACTGGTTGGGAAACTGTCACAGAACTTTGAAAATGAAAGTCATGTGACTGCAGCAGCAGTGAGTAGCACTGAAACAGCCACAACCTTCCCAAATTTCATTCCCTTGGGAGTCATGGGTTGTTGATTTTGGACACATTCTGTAAATTAGTGCATTTGAGGTATCTTAGTTCAAAAACTCTACTGGCCAAATTATCCTACATAGTTTTAGGCTGAATTAAAAGAGGTATAAAATCAAGATCACATGCAGCATTGGTGCCACTTTATAATGCCTTGGTAAGACCACACTTGGAATACTGCATTCAGTTTTGGTCAGCATGATATAAAAAAAAAGATGTTGAGACTCTAAAAAGAGCGCAGAGAACAGCAACAGAGATTATTAGGGAAATAGAGAAACGTATGAAGAACTGTTGCAGGAATTGGATCTGTCTGTTTTAATAAAAAGGACTAGGGATGACATGATAGCAGTATTTCAATATCTATGGGCCTGCCACAAAGAAGAGAGGGTCAACCTATACTCCAAAGCACCTGAAGCAGGGCAGGAAGCAATGAATGGAAACTAATCAAGGAGAGAAGCAACCTAGAACTAAAGAGAAATGTCTTGATAGTTAGAACAATCAATGGAATGGCTTGCCTTCAGAAGTTGTGCCAGCCCACAGACCGGGGGTTGTGGACCCCTACTATAGTCTCCTGCTTGAATTGGGGGGGGGGGGGGTTGGAGCAAAAGACTCCAAGGTCCCTTCCAACTCCGTTATTCTGTCATTGTTGCCCTATGATGCACTGTTTTACCTAGTTAAAGCTCACAATAATCAAAGTTTAAGTAATATATAGTTTTTGGATTGCTTTTCAGGTGAATTTAATTCTTATGACTGAGGAGAAAAGGGCTGATAGCAAACTGATAAAAATCAGTTAACATTTACAGCAAAAACAATTCCAAAGCAAACTGTTTGCCACTGCTAACCATCTGCAACTATAGACAGATAGTTGTTTGTCTTTTGTTAGACTTACTTAGAATTATTGTTTTAACTTTAAAAATAATCCAAAACTAGGAACATCTCAAACGAATATTAGACTGGGGAGTGTAAATTTATGAACAAATCAAACTATTTTATACAGATACTAGGACTTTTAGCCAGGATTGCCTATTTTTACTGGCCATAAATTTCAAAGTTTATTACTCAAAATGTCAGGGATTGAAGCCAAAACTTTTCATGTGCAAAGCACTGGATTAATTTCCAAAGCAACATTTTGTGGGCAATGCATTAGCAATATTTAGCAAACTAATCTAATGCAATGATTCAATACTACTACATTAGAGTGATGCTGCTGCTTTCATTTTTAATTTGAACAGATACACTATAGTTGTTTTCTATTTGCCAAATAGAAGCATATAATGGGACAAATGACGTGATTAATATATATTCAACAGCAATGACTCTCATCCTCACTAGTTCTATTTCTAGCCCAAAAATGGGAGGAAGTATTAATGCCCATCAAGCTCTCCACAGTAAAACAACATGTTACTGTGTAGTCCTGATTCATTCAAGTCATTAAAGAGACAGAACATATGTTCATCAATATGGGTCAACAATAACTAGTAGAGGCTTAAGGCAAATCAAATACATCTTGTTTGGGAGAAGACTCAGGCATGCAGAGAATAAAGATTAATAGGAACTGTACTAATCACTAGAAAAATCCAGTTTATGCAGTTATAGGTAGTCTTTGGTTAACTATGGTAATTGGGACAGGAATTTTCATTGCTAAATTTTCATTGTTAAATAATGCAGTTGTAAAGTGTTAATCATGTGATCAGCAGGGACTGCTGATCGCGACATCAGCAGTCCCTGCTGTCATTAAGCAAAGATCATGGGTCATTAAGCAAGTCCCAGGTGAATTGCAAGCAGACCAGCAGGCAGGTAAGGTGTGACGTGAACATAGTGGGATAGCTGTTGCTGAGCAGGGAAAAATGCGCACAGGGGGCTCATGAAAAGCACTGCAGCTGGGAGTGGCTGTTGTGGTGGGGAAGATGCACAGGTGACCTGTGAGGCATGGCATGGGCATGTTAGTGGCTGCTGCCAGGCAGAGAGGATACGTCAGTAGCTGGCACACAGGAAGGGGTTTTTTTGCTGCTGAGCAGGAAGGGTGCAAACAACTTACTGGAATGACTTTGAGACCTTCCCTCTCAGCTTTCCCATGGATTTTGCTTGTTGGACTCTGGCAGTGAAGGTTGCAAATGGTGATCGTGTAACTGCATATTACAACAATCACAATGCAAGTCAGTTGCCAAGCGCTCAGATTGCAATAACAGGACCAGAAATACTAGGATGGCTGGAACTGCAATAGCAATAGTGCTTAGACTTCACAGTGCTTCATAGCCTTCTCTAAGCAGTTTACAGAGTTAGCATATTGCACCCAACAACAAACTGGGTCCTCATTTTACCGATCTCGGAAGGATAAAAGCCTGTTCAACCTTGAGCCGGTGAGAATCAAACTGCCGAACTGCTGGCAATCAGCAGAAGTAGCCTGCAGTACTGCATTCTAATCACTGCACCACCACATCTCAAGCTTCAGTCTTAAGTATCATCATTCAGCTTGTTTGTAACTTTAAATAAATAAATAGTCATTAAACAAGGGCTACCTGTATTTAAGAAGCAACTCAAAATGGGGGGGGGG
>JANHFL010000414.1:188356-199699 GCA_032468155.1 Oxyrhabdium leporinum
ATATTTTTTATGTGAACCGCCCCGAGTCCTCGGAATGGGGCGGTATATAAATTTAATAAATATATATATATATATATTTGTAACTCAAGGATTTGTTGGAGTGAATCACATAAAATGAACGTGAAAACCCCCCGCTTTCGCCCACGCATTCACTAATCAAATGCATAGGTCATTAAGTGTACATGAGATATCTCAGGGTGAGGAAGGCTATGAGGAGCCTAGTGATAGGACAGGCCACCTGCTTAAGACCACCCAAGGCCTCCCCCGACCCACTGAGATACCTCATGCTCCGCACAATTGCTTCCCCGCCGTACTGCCGCACCAGGTCACTTACCTTGCAAAGATCCAACAAGCTGTCCTCTCCAGCCTCTCTGCCACTCAAGATCACAGCCCCCAGAAGCTTCCAGTCTCCATGCAAACCGTTTGCAGGTCAATAATGACGCTTTGAGGCAGCGTGATTTCATTCCCTCAAAGCATCCAGTCAGCTAGCAAATGTTTTGCACAAAATCACGGGCCCCAGAAGCTTCCAGTTTCCGCATAAAATGTTGCAAGCCAATTGTATGCTTGTAGCTAAATCGCCCCACTCTCAAAGAAACCGCGGCCGAGAGGAGACAGATCTTCGCAACGTGAGTCCAGTGCGACAGGATGGGAGGGGAAAAGCAATTGTGGAGACCTGGCGGGGGGGATAGGCAGGGTGAATGTTGCAGTGTCTCTGTGGTCATTCGTAAGGGTGAACAATTGCCATGGTGCTACAACATTCGTAATTTTGGAATTGTGTCATAAATACTTGGGAGGTTATTGCATAACTTTGAATGGTCACTAAGTGAACTATCGTAACTCAAGGATTAGCTGTACTACAGAGTTTTTCCACACACCTTTACTTAATTCCCGGACACATTTATTAATTTAATAAATAATAAATATAATAGATATATAAAACGCTATATTTATCCCTATTTCTTGCCTGATTCTTCCATAAAATAACTAGTGACATTAGTAATGGGATCTAGCATCTGCGTCTTATAATACAGCAAATTGAGATTTTACAAGCACACCTCATTCTCTTAAATACTGTATTGCACTATTTAAATACTACACTAATACTCTGAAAAGAATATTCCATATTCTATGAAACAGCTTCACATCAAATAGAAAGAAAAAAGGGAGATGGAATATACATTACACATATATATACATCTTAGCGTTTTATATTTAGCAACATTTATTTTGCCAGTCTTATCACAGATTTAGTATTTTAGTGCTCTCTTGCTTTATGTGTTATACACATGTATACATATTTATATAGATTGCATAAGCACCTATGTAGATTCAGACATGTATACTGTACATGTGTGAATAGTCCGAGTATCCTCTAGGAAACTGCTGTAAAATCAAACAGATTCATATAACCCTATAAAAAAAAGTCCTCCTCTCCTCCATGCAATGCTCATTTGACCTAGTTGTAACCTCATCCAAAAATTACCATTGCTAAATGTAAAAACTCCTCTGCCATTGAACTTGCATTATTACAAGCTAATTTCTCCTTTCAAAGACAGCACATTAACATCTGAACTTATATCATTCTGACTCTCAAATCCAGAATTTTTAATTAGATGCCTGAATATCCATTACTGACTGCCACAGGACTAATTATGAAATATTGGGGGGGACGGGGACGGGACTGATCTCAATCTCTTGCTCAGCCTCAGTTACTATTTATAAGTATATAGAACGTCATAATCAATGAACCAAAATATATTCAAAACTTTGAACTACTTTATGGAAATATATATACAAATATCAAGTGACCAGTTATGTGATGACACTGAACTGCTAAAGGTCACACAATTGTAACTGTCCATTTTCTTCATGTTTTTCTACCATGAGCAACATCTCCCCTCCTGTCCTTTTTCAGTGTACTGTACTGTATTTCCGCGCTGTTTTTCCAAGGCTGTGGGATTTACAATGGAATTCACAACATTAAATCTTAAATATAAATACAGCATTTCAAAATGTCAGGAAATTGTGCTAAAAAGAGCCACAAAAAGAGGGCTCATGGGTTATTTGCCCTCCCTCCAAAACCTAAGGATTTTATTGATCTTTATTAGCAAGATGATGTACTGAAATATCTATTCTTCCTCTTTAGAAATATTGATTTTTTAGAAACTGAAAAACTGAATGAAACATGTTCTTGTCTTGACTTTGTATGTAGCTTCTAGCTGATACTATATGCGTGGGATGGAGGTTTTCAATGTTTTTATTATATGGTGGATTTTTTAACTTTTTAAAATGTTAAAAGCCTCTCAGAGTCATCTATGCATGAGTTGGGTGGCTATATAAATTTGTGAAGTAAATAAAAATACTTCCTTTTAGAAAAAGCCTGCTTTCATACATTAGTACTTTTTCTGGAACTCTTAATCAATTACTGATTTTAAACCCAAGAATGCGAATATTTGAGAAGCGTATTAAAACTTAGAAGCTACAGAGAAATCTGTCAGATTAGTTATCTCCCTCTATGCATTGAGACTATGCAAAGATCTCAGAACTGTTAGCTCAACAACCTGTAGATGATGCATCCCTTCCTCGAAGAACAATTGCTGGACCCAATAATTTTAATCTGCTCTCCAACTTCCTCTTTTTAGTGCTTAGGATGCAATTCCAAAGAGTTTTAGAAGAAATGAATTATCTGGATCCTTTTCAGTTAGATTTCAAATAGCTTTGAGCAGTATTGATTGCATTTGTGGCAACTCTTTTGATCTTTCTTGAGTTCACCATGGCTTTCAGTACCATTAATCATTCTAGACTCTCTTTATGGTTTGAGAATGGAGGCTGATGTTTTGTCTTCTTTTTTCAAGGCAATGTTGGTGGGGAAGAGAATTGACTTCTAGGCACTTGCTCAACAGGGTATGTCAGGGCTTGACACTTTTCCCTATTCTATTTAATATCTGTATGAGATCTCTGGAGGAAAACACATGACAGCATGGGTCAGATATCAGCAGTATGATAATAGTATCTAGCTGTATATCTCAACCCTTGCCAACTGAAGTTGTTAAAGTATTGTACCAGTTCCTGAAGTCTGTTGAGGTCTGCATGGGGAATAACAGGCTCAAGATCAACCATAACAAGACCAAGTGGCCTTGGAGTCATGGATTGGTTGTGAATGGGTAGTTTCCACCCTTGGTACTTGATGGGGGTTATACTTCCTTAGACAAAACAAGTTGAAAGCAAGTAGTAGATGTGGTCAGGAAAGATTTTATGGATCCCTCATATGCAACAGTTGCACTCTTTCCTGGATTGACGGACTCTCAGGATCTCTTGAATGGACTACTGAATGCCCTTTACACTAAGTTGCCCTTGAAGATAATTCAGATATTACAGCTGGTTCAGAATGCAGCTGTGTAAAAAATATGGGAACACCTCAAAATGCCTATGTTCTACCAGAATTTCCCAAGCTGCACTGGTTACCAGTTGGCTTTAATTTTTCAACTCAAGGTACAGGCAGCCATATATATAAAGCCCTTCGTGGCCAGAGGTCTGTTATTTGCAGGACTGTTCCCTAATTTCTTATTTACTTTTATTTATTTATTAAATTACCATACTCCCCATCTCACTAATACAGTGACTCTAGATGGCTTACGATATAATAAAAAGTTTAAAAGTGCTAAAAAAAATAAAATTAGAATAAAAAGATTAAAAGTTAAGAACCAAGATGATGGGCAACCTGGAAGTAGTTGCCTTTGTCCATACCATAACTCTGACCATGTGGGGCATTCTTGGGATCACGTCTATCAGTGCTATCTGCCTGGGAACCAAAGGCTGGGTGCCTTCTCTGTTATCACCCATATATGCCATCTAGATAAAAATTCATACATACCCAGAGTCCAATGGGCTCCAATCTTCCGTCCTTCAGAAAAGCATTGTTATTCTACCTGAATGGTTCCTGGAATATTTCTTTTCTCTGCATTTCCCCAACATGCCCCTGTTACTGTATTTTCTTCTGTTTTATATTTTTGTACCGTATAACCATTATTCAGTGGATTTATAAACTGAATTGATGATGATAATGATGACTCAATTTGAACATATCCATAACTTGTCCAAATCAATCTAATATAGTTCAAATTCCTCAATATCTGATGCCACCATATTTTTTGGCAATGAGATTCCATAGAATACATAAGGATAGAACGAATCAGAGTTCTGATTATAAGTCATTTAGCAACGGTATGCTGAAGCCTTTCTGCAAATAAATGCCTTTTGCAGAAACATAGCAACTTTGTTATCAGCAGTGACCGAGGAAAGTAGAAAGTTGTACCATAGATTTCTGAATGTCATTTTTTAGTCCAAATTAAGATGCAAATCCAATACTGCAAATTATTAAACACTGAAGCAATAGCCATGGGGAATATCATATTCACTTTCCTATTACAACAAAGAAAATACATTGGTTCAGTATTCATTTTTAACACATTCCTCCAATTAACTCAAACATTCATCTGTATTACTTTTGTAACAGGAGCAGTACAGAACATTTCCTAACCAGCAGGCCTTCATTAAAAAGCTGATTATAAGAATGTACATATATATAGCTCAATTAATCAGAACAATCAAAACCTGCCCTATAGAATTTCCTGAATCTGCTAAGGACATAGCTTTGATTTCTTACAACTGTTCTTTCAGTTAAAAGATCTGAGCACCAGAATTATTAAAAACTGAAAAGCTGCAATTAGTTTTTTTCTCTGAAGCAACCAAAATTTAAGACATTTCCAACACCAAGACAATCTAAAATCCAAATTCAAAATGTGGATTCATTCTGTTAAGAAAGGACAGCAGTACATCCCATTTACATCAACAATGTTCTTAGTACAATGCAGGGATTTTTGTTGCCAAATTATCCTATTTAGGGTTTCATATTACTCATAATTTGGGCAACTCAACATAACTCAAATATTATTTTCAGAATAATTACATACACTGTTCAAAACAAATGCACAACTAATCAGGATTCTATTATTTTGACCTACATTTTATCTGAAAATAGAGATGCAAGAGGAAAAGAGCAGCAATAGAAAAAATAATAATAAAGAAATCAAGTGTTGTAGCTCTGATTCACTTCTTCAATGTGAAGCCACTGCACTACTCAATAGTAGTATCTGTTGATATAACTAGACAGGACTAAACTCACTTCAACTGAAAGTTCAATGCCATACGAAGGCTGCCTAGCATGCAAATCAGACCATTGCACTGCTGAGCTCAGGCAATGTTTTGTGGATGGCAACAGCATTTGGGACTTTTATCTGAAGATGCCAGGCTTTAAACATAGTGCCTTTTGAATACAAAGCATGGACTTCACTAATGAGTAATGTTTTATTAATATTTTCCTGACTAGCTACCATTTCATAACTTTCCTTCTGCTGCTTTAATAAGGAAGCATTTTGTTAGGTCTAACATATTTGGGCTGCAACTATTCAGACAACTATTAAACATGAACAAAAAGATGCAGAAAACTGATTCTTTGCTGCCATCTACTGGCAGTCTGTTTTTTGCAACTTAGATATATGGTAGATCTATTTTTGAACAATCATTCCTTTCAGCAGCCAGGAGAGTCTTAACACATCCTCAGAAATCTAAACATGACTACAAGCCCTAAAATATAATCTACTTTGTAGTGCTCTAACATATCTGCAACTAAGATCAGAAAAGTGTCTTGCCAACTTGCCTGCAGTAGCTTGTTAGCACTATAATTATAAAAATAAATGATCTCATAACATATAAGCAGATCTAATTAGTTGCAAAAAGGTAAAGTGCCATCAAATTCATAAAAAAGGGCTTTATCCTTTCCTGTTATTTCCAGTGCAAAATCACAGTTACAACTGTTATAATAAGGAAATTGTATCAAGCCCCGTAGATATCTTCAAATTTGGGTAAGAAAGAAACTTCCATGAACTGGAGTATCTAACACAGGAGTGTCAAACTGGGCCCATGGACCAGATGCGTCATGAACAAGCCCCGCCCGCCCCAGCTCCGCGAAGGGAAAAAATATTGCGATACATCACGTGACAGCAACGTAACACAGCAAGTTTGACACCTATGATCTAACAGTTACCTATTTTTTTATATTAAGGCCTTTGGTTATCATTTAGTTCTTTACACACCTGAAGATTCTGATGATTACGGGAGCCCAATTTCAGCTCTCACATTTCCCTTTAAGAAGGTACATAATTTGTTGTATCACTAGAGCTCTTAGTCCAGTTCTTTGAGCTCCTTCAAAGACTGTCACTATGTTGTAATATCTAATTGCATAATAAGAAGTATAATTATCTAATTAGGAATATGCAATTCATTTAAAAATTAATAAAATTCCTTTGGAGTAGTAATTACAGCAAAGTTCTTTTTATGAAATTGAATTATATTTTACCCTTAATGAATTGCCCTTCTGATAAGATCCAGCAGAGTGGGTGTACTCCAAATCTCTTTAATCAAATAAAATTACACAGTGGGACTTTGGAAGCATCCCATCTTTGGCACGGTCCCTCCCCTCTGGAACAGCATTCCCTGAGATCCATATGGTTCTTATCTTGATGATGTTCAGGAAAACATCAGAAAATTGTTTTTTTTTCCCAGGTCTTGGGGTAAAGAAGCTGTTGAGTTCCTGTCGGATTTTGAGTTGTTTGTATGCATTTTTCCCTTTTGTGTACATATCACCTGTTTTTATTGTTTATTGCTTTTAAAGTATAAACGTGTCTAGTTATTTAGAGTCATATCATCCCTATATCATGTAAATAAATAGTGTAAGAAAGCAAATATTAAATATAAGGAATTCATCATATTTACTCTAAGTCACATATATTTTATTACCTTTATGTCCTGCCCCTCTCCCCTGCTTTTTTATATGTGGCCATAGGCAAGCCATTAAAATACCTAGTGCAGCTTCAGCCTGAAAAGGGTTGTGTATCTGCACTTTATAACTGTATCAGAATATACTAGAAGTTATGGCAACCTTCAGAAATAGCACTATGCAATTTTATATTCGGCTGAGCTCTAAAATTGATCTACATGGCAACTTTAAATTCATTATCTGACTGCCTCGAGTGCTTAGTCTCTACTTAACAGTACATTTCAGAAAACACAGAATGGCTTCAACACTTCACCTGAAGTTGTAGTGATACTATATCTTGTCCCTGAGTTTCCCAGAGACTTGTGAGATGGAATGGAATGGAATGGAATAACACAGCTGGAAGGGACCTTGGAGGTCTTCTAGTCAGCCTGCTGCTCAAGCAGGAGAACCTATACCATTTCAGATAACTGACTGTCTAGTCTCTTCTTTAAAACCTCCAGTGATGAAGCACCCACGATATCTGAAGGCAAACTGTTCCACTAGTTAATTGTCCTCACTGTTAGGAAGTTTCTCCTTAATTCCAAGTTGCTTCTCTCTTTGATTGGTTTCCAACCATTGTTTCTTGTCCTGCCCTCTGGTACTTTGGAGAATTTGACCCCCTCGCCTTTGTGGCAGCTCCTCAAATACTGGAATACTGCTATCATGTCACCCCTAATTCATAATTTACACCTGACCAACATAGCCATCAAAATAAGTGGTCCTATGTGAGGCAAATTCTGCCAAATTATAACTTTTAATATGATGAAAAAAACTATTAAAATATGACTGGGGTAGATAATTGTAATAATTATACTCCACCTCACTAAATGAATAGGAAATGAAATATTTCATCCAGGCCCCACTTTCCTTCTGGAGTGGAACTTCCCACATACCACTCAAGGCCCAGGACAACATTTGCCAGATGCTGATGTCTGAGAGTGTAAGTCAGGGCTGTCAAACTCCCGGCCTGCAGGCTGGATGCGGCACGTGCTGGTCACACTCATGTCCAGTTTAGCGAAGGGGAAAAAAGTCCCGATACGTCACATGACGCTGCCATGACAAAACGAGTTTGACACCCCTGGTGTAAGCAATACTGAAGGAAAGTGCTCCACTTTAGTGGGCAGTTACTACTTAAAGGCAAAGATATGCCACATGTTATAGAAAAGCTGATTGTATGTTGCTCTAATATGGCAGGGAGTGAAACACTGAAGAGGGTCCCTAACCTCTATTCTGTTTCTGAGCTTTTAAGTTGTTCTGCTGTTTAGGTAAACACAAAGAGAGAAATCACACAACTGGCCTGTTGTTTATCTATTAAAATATACTTTAGGCAGAATCATTCAATTTTACATTCATTTTAAGGAGTATATTTTAGTGGGCTGGCATTGGCAGTTTAATAGTAGTTAGAAATTTCATATTTAATACAAAAAAATCTTGCTGCTGCAAGAAATATCAAAATGTTACTTGCTGCCCATAATCTTACCTTAATGAATTACAATAATCAAACTTGAGATATGGGCACCAGAATTCAATCACCTAATGAACTGTTTTTTAGCATTCACTGTGATAAAAATGAGAAGCAGGAGCAGTTTTACAAAATATATTTGGGAAGTTTTTTCAATTAACTAGAATAAGCACTTAGATTTCTAGTCTGCACAATATACTTGATTAAGGAGCCCTCTCAGTATTCAGAAGTGGTACACTCTAGAAAGACTAAAGTGATATTTATTTATTCATTTATATATTTAACAACCATCTTTAGTTTACATTTCCCACAGCAGCTGATGAAATGTACTAAATAAAACAAAAACACATCAAGCAGGCCAAATTAACAGAATGTTTACCTAAAATTTCAGTCAACAGCAATCTATTTTCCTAGATATAACGTGAGAATAAAAGCCCTCTTGAATTATCAGGCTTTAGCTTGGCATCTGAAAACTAGCAAATTTCTTAACAAGTATGACCACAAATGACAGTCCTACTACATAGAAACAGATGAAGAAATCAACTCCACAAGAAGTTGCTTTATTTAGATTTGCTATAATAACAAAATCTTGTATATCTGATTACAGTATACCTACTACTACTAATTATTAGTTAGTAAATTAGGAAACATCTGTCTGAGCCCCTTCCAAATGTTATCTGTTACGGACTTAAATTATTATTATTAAATTATTACTATTTATTTTAAATTTTTATATTATTTAATAATTATTAGATTATTATTAGATTTTTATCCTACCCTTTCTTAATACATATAACAAGCGCACCAATACTTTTGCTATCCTGCTTCTTTAAAGTCCAACTTTAGTTTCCATAGAGCATCACGCAGAATTACTGAAGCTGAAACTCTGGCCACCAAAGGAGAAGAGAGGAGTCATTGGGGAAAAAAACCCTGATGTTGGGAAAGATTGTAGTTTTTAAAGGAAGCAGCATCAAGTTATGACAGCTTCCTAAAATGTTGTCAATGCACAGATGGAATTAAGTTCCTGGATTAATCAATTCTAAACATTACAAATTTTTTCTTATCAGATTCTGGAGTAAAGCAACCTCTTTAAACACAAGCAAATATATGCTTTTAACAAATCTTGATGCAATATTTTTTTCTTAGGGTTTAAAAGATATTCATAAACTTCCCACACAAGGTCTTCTTTTAAGCCCACATGCCAACTATGTAGGGCTTTAAGCCATATTGTTATGTTTTAAAAGTAAAGTATCTTTAGAATATGAACTTGTTAGTTTTTAGCAGAATAATACTACAACTTTCCATCTTCTTTCCCTCAATTTTGCAATATGTTTTTATGAGAGGAAGGAAACAAATGCCTTTCCTACCATATTAAGAAGTACTGTAATTTAGTTGCCTTTCGGGGGGGAAAAAGTATCTTTGGGTCAATCATGACCCAGATGATTGAAAATCTCCATAGATAGTGTTGCATAGTTAAACATAAAGAATAGATCGAACTTGCTATATTAAAAATCAGAACTACTGGACTTTTCCTTAAATATCATGCCTGCTTATATCTATTAAAATATGTATAAAATATTACTCCAAGTTATTCCCTTACAATAGCCGCAATTGTTCATTTCCAAGAAAAATCCAGTTTTTTACTTTTAAAGCAGAAAATAGACTGGTAGAATTCTGCCAAAAAGCAAAAAATTTAGAGCAAAAATTTTCTTTCAACAATAAAAAATAAATTCTATACATGGACATCAATAGATGGACAACAGCAAAATCTGACTATATTTTCTTTAAACATAAATGGAGAAGCTCTATTCACAAATCAAAAACAGGCCTTTGTGCTAACTCTGACTCAGATCATGAACTCTTGCAAAAATATGGCTCAATATCAATCACCAAGCAATAATATCCTAAAATGCAAAAAGCAAAAATGACATATCTACTGATAAAATGAAAATGACAGAAGGAAAGAGAAAAAGAAACAGAGGTGTGTCCAGCTAAATCTTGCGTTCCAGAGCACCAAGAAAAGACAAGGAACTATAGATGAATATTCAAATAAACTGAAGATAACAATAAAACAGGGATAGGAAAATTACAGAAATCAAGAAATATGCAAAGGATGGGTATAATAGAAGAAAATGAAGGCAAAGATATACTGATAAAAGAAGACATAAGGAAGCTCAGCTAGAACTTAAAGGCTAGACCCGTGATGGCGAACCTATGCCACCTATGCTGGAAGTGGCATGCAGAGCCATCTCTCCAGACACGCCAGCCATCACCCGTTGCTCTTCTGGGTTCCAACACGTGCATGCACACCAGCCAGCTGGCCTTCGCGCCTTCGCGCATTCATGCATGTTAGAAACTGGAAGACCAGGTGGCCGGCGCGCATGTGTGCGCTGGGAAGCTAAGCGTCCAGTTTTCGGAGCTCCTGCACGTGCACCCCGAGGAGCTGCTCTTCTGATTTCCGGCACTCTGCGCTGACAAGGTTCACCACCACTGGGCTAGACTGTAAGACTGCAGTCAGATAAACAGCTAAAGCCTGCAAAGACTTTGAGTCCTCAAAGTCTCTAGTCAGTTAACTTTTGGAGATGATTTTTTTCCCCTTCAGTTCAAGGGAAAAAGTTGTTTATCCTGGCTGGTGGGATCCTGGAGAAGGGCCTTGTCTGCTTTGGCATCTGCCTTCTGGAACATCTTGGCCCTGATGTGAGGTTGACGCCAATCCTATCCTTTCGTAAGGGCATCAAGACCTGGCTCTGCCAGTTAGTACCAATGGAAGAGGAGCACAGTGGAGTGGCTGATTAAGCAACAGCAGATCCCATCTCTCCCACCCTGCCCCCGCCCTCCCCACCTTTAATTGGGTTTTAATGATTGGTTTTAACATTTGTGTGTATGTTATTATGTGTGTATGTTTATATATGTGAAAGCTTGTAAGTCTCCCAGTTACCCTGTGGTAAGATTTTTATTTTTATTTTATTTATTTTCACATTTATATACCGCCCCATTCCGAAGA